>JAVTVY010052824.1:0-27282 GCA_036873755.1 Hanleya hanleyi | reverse complement strand
TTAGTTTCTGGGAAACGCACCTTCGCACTCAGAACATGTATAACCCATGGTGACGGTTAAACGTCGACTGTGCACGTCTTTGGGATACACTTGCTTTTATAGACGTAACACAATAACGTCCCCCAACTCCTAGCTTAAGTCTCCGATGCCCTTGCGAAATAGCTCAGAAGCTCTGATGGGTCTAGATATCCCATGGAATGAACACTTTTTCATCGAAATGCAGTGGCGCACGTCAACGCCCTATCTTAACGCCCTAACACCCGTCTCAATGACGTAACGCCATATCTTAACGCCTTTGCGCCCTACGATAACGCCTTAACGCGGTAGATACTTCATGTAGGAAGCCATTGTCCGAATCTTTGTGCAGCTGAAAAGGCTCAGGTCTAGACACATTGTTGTCCACAGACTTGGCTATTGCACGAATTGTCTCATGATTCTTACATGGAGTATGAACCCTTATGTCTAGAGACATCGGAGCTATTTTGCCAGGGCATTCAAGCGCCAAGTCGTTGGTCTATAAAAGCAAGTGTATCCCAAAGACGTGCACATTCGACGTTCAACCGTCAACATAGGTTATACATGTTCTCAGTGCGAACGGGCATTCACCAGACACTAGGATATCACGCGACACTACAAGGATATGCATGGGTATGAAGACACCGAGGCGCAAGAAGCCAATGTAGATGCTGAGATTATACCAGCTGATTCTGAGAGTCCACCGGCTGATACCGATGGAGAGACTGTTGAGATTCTATCTACGGATACAAAGAGCTCGACCTCAGCTAGTCGGGCTACGTCCCAGGGAAGCTTGAGCGAGGAAGAACCGACCTTTTGAAATCGTATTGTGACAGCAGCTATCAATGCCCACGCTGCCGTGATCGAAGATGCAGGACAGCACAACTCGCAACAGACTTGCATCCAAATGCGCCGCTGCATTAGAAAATAGCCATGGCGATTTATGAGCATTATAGTCTGCTGCCGCTTGAAATGAGAGGTGATCGGAATTTATCGCCAATTTCAGTACCAACAGCAATCCTTTCGCTAGAGTAACCAGCCTTCCGTTCGGGGTGTCGGAACCCTCCTGAAGCATAATTATCACACAAAGAGTACCAAC
Source organism: Hanleya hanleyi (assembly GCA_036873755.1). Taxonomy (NCBI): domain Eukaryota; kingdom Metazoa; phylum Mollusca; class Polyplacophora; order Lepidopleurida; family Hanleyidae; genus Hanleya; species Hanleya hanleyi. The sequence goes on along the minus strand of JAVTVY010052824.1, from coordinate 26,168 downwards.
CTGCACCTGACCTAAAGAGCACTAAAACCTTTATTATTGGCGTGCACTTCCAAGACAATCGACTAGCTGAAGTCAGGAAACGCCAATACCGGCAGGTTCACGAGTTTTTCTTTCGGGCACCGAAGTTTACAAGACTACACTACTTGTCGGACCTCTGTTTTCTGTATTTCGATACTACACATTTGCCGATCAGGTCTTGCAACGGCGTTGCGATTACAGCGCAAGAAAACGTTTCCCCAAAAACGTATAGTAAGACGCAAATCAACGAAACGAGCGGAGTTGTTCAAGCGTAGTTGACACAGGACAGTCTGCAACTACCTGAGTTTTGTCGGAATCAGTTCTTATTCCATCTCGAGAGATGGCGTATCCAAGGAAATGAACTTCCCACTGGAAAAATCGAGACTTCTCCAGTTCAACCTTCAGTCCATGGTCTCAGCGTATTCTTGGAAGGGACTTGAGTCGTCTCATGTCACAATAATATCGTCGAAGTAGACAAAAACTCTCTCCATAAGTCACTGGAATGTCGCTGGCGAGTTGGTGGGCCCAACTGATTAATTTCAAATAACTCAGATGCAATCACGAAGGCAGTCTTCGGCTTATCATTACCCTCGATCACTATTTGATTTTATGCTGACTTCAAGTCTGATGTCGAGAGGTAGGTCGTCCCGGCCATTAGATCCAGCAATTCCTCTATTCGAGGAAGAGGATACACATCGCGCACAGCCCTCAAATTTAACCTCCGGTAGTCACAACATATGCGAAGATCGCCACTCTTCTTCCGCACTAATACTACAGGTGCCGCACAACTCTACGAGAGGTGGTTGATGGTTCTCGTATCCAGCGTTTCTGGTTCCTGGAGATGACCATTGACTCCTTGGATAAAGTGAGGAGGAACTCGGTGGTGTGGAACAGATACATGTACTTCATCGGTCGTATCTGTCTGATGACGTTTAGTTTGAGTTTGAGTTTAGTTTTAGTTTGAGACATCCTTGTACCTCTCAAACATATTGAACACTTGCTGTAGTCTCCTTGAGATCCATCAAAGTCCTCAAACTGCAGTAACTTTAAATGTCTCTCTGGTAACGGAATAATCTCTACCGGGGAAACAACCAATTTGTTTACTTCTACATTACCTGACAGTTCCCCTGCCATAGTGACTTCCAGCCTTCTAAAAGGTGGTAACCAAATGGCTCTCTCTGTAAGGTTTGTTTCTCAACATAGCCGTTCGACACAGTGGGGTCACAAGGAGCTGACCGCCGTGTAATGCTTGTTCAAAGGGCTCTACTAAAACAGTCATGTCCCATGAGGTTCCGGTACACCTGATCTGCGAAATAGCTGATTCTGACACCAATACATCTTGGCAGCCAGCCATTCTCACCAATTTTAACTTGTTTTCTTCGCTTGCAATCAAAGATGATTGTATGGACACGTGCACAAACCTGTGGTACGTGAATATTACAACACTTATAAGGGAAGTGGGAAGAGGTGCCGACATACTGACAGAGCCATATGACAATATACCAGGTCATCGAGCCTTATCCCCATCTGTGGTACATTTATCTTTAATGACTAGCGTGCCCCACTCCCTAACTCCAGCTTCAACCACTTTTACATCAGTTATCAAATAACCAATGTATGGGCAGACGTAAACCATTTGTCGCTTTAGTCTTCAACCAGGTTGATTCTCGGAGTCTCTGTGAATGTGCGGATTTGGGATATACAGAAGACATTTTGTCCATTGTCCAGCAATGAATACATCGGCTTCGGGTGAGCCACCCATAACACATGGCATCATCATTCAGGCGACCCTGTAGAGTTCGAATGTACATTGGGAACTCCGGTTGGTCGGCGTTTCCCCACGCGTATCCTGCTCGCCTCTTACGGCCATAAAATCTCTTTGGACATTTATGCTTCCAGAGCCCGAAAAGTTTGCAATATTATCAGGACTGGCTCCGACCTGACGTGAACGCCTGATTGTAGCTGCAGCCTGTTGACTCATCAGTTGTGTCAGATCTGCAAGTGCCCTAGCCCAAGATGGCACATCTTGTTTTCAAGCTTAATCGTCTGCTCCCATTTCCCGAACTGAACCCTTACTGGTGAGATCGTCAGCTCCCTCGGTCGTCAGTTGCCGTAAGTTCAAGAACGTTAGATGAAGTTACTACGTTCCCATATCGTTTCAGGAGCATTTGCAGTGTGAAGGATGTAGTGATGTTAGTGATGTCCCAAGTGATGTAAAGGGACAGCTTGAATGGAGGTGGTATAAAAAATCTAGTTCCGGTAGTTGAAGGTGGTGTTTGGTGTCTTGCAATTTTTACTGAGACCTGCAGTTGCTTAATTTGATCACGAAGTTTGGCAATCTCTTCCTCGGTCGTAACTTCGTCTAATAATTCCACTGACAGATACAGTCCTCCAGATTTATCAATCTCACTTCTGACACCACTTTGTGACGCGCGGGAGTCACATGACAGATAGAGACAGCAGAGTTGTATTTTTTCCATATAATTAGTCTTTATTTAGCACTGCAATGTATATCAATCGACAGGTATGACAACGTATCCTTTCCTTAACTCGCACTTAAACCATGGATAATAACCCTCCGAGTTTCTGAGGGTCACCTTGTGTCGTCCTACAGCAAAATACCGCTGACTAGGAAACATCGTACACACACATGCAAAGTAGTTCTTCCTTCGTTTCGTTTTCAACGGGATACAGTAAGCTCTGGCTCACTGCGGTATATTCCACTGAACGGCGTAAAGGGCTATTCGTGCAGTAATATATAAATTATCAGAATTAACGTTTCAGGGGGAATAACTCTAGTGGAATATGCATCAGTCTCACTGTTCTAACCCGTTACACAATTTTTTAACCCATCAGATCGTCAAGTAAGATAATGAAAGTCTGTGCGGGGTAGAAGTATAATATGTTTAGATGAAACAGGGTGATTTACGTGTTTTTGATTGAAAATTTGAAAGAAAAAAGAAAGAAAAAAAGATATGCTCAATTCTATTTTTAAAAATCCAGTTTTATGGTTAATTTCTCAACCATTTTCCATATCGTTTCCGTGTTTATCTGAGGTGTATCACATATTGTTGGGCATAATGTGATATGGTGACCGGTGTCAGGACATTTCGGCATGCGACATTTCGGTAAAAAGTGAAGGGTATGACATTTCGGCACGCGACATTTCGGCACCCTTTTTTCAGCACAAGTTAAGCTAAAAATAAAGATTATCGCATTCTGTTTTAACATATGTTTAACATATAAACAAACCATTTCAAGGGTTGCCCAGAGTAGATTCTCGTAGTTGCCCAAGATTATCCGCGACATTTCGGCAACATTTGATCACATATTAAGAGGTTTTTACTAGTAATAGAATATTTACAACGTACCTTATATCTAAAATCATATTATGTACATGTACGTCGATATTTGTGGTTTTGCTTTTTGCTTCATGACAACATCAATGAACATGTCTTTCTTAACCAACTGCATATGTGAAAAAAAGTTGCCGAAATGTCGCAGATATTCGAGGTCAAAGAATCTACAACTTGGTAATCCGTAAGATGGTTTGTTTATATCTTAAACATGTGGTAAAAAATGTGCGAAAATCTTAATTTCTTGTATAATTTGAGCTGTAAACAAAAAGGTTCCGAAATGTCGAGTGCCGAAAAGTCAAACTCTTCACTTTGTGTCGAAATATCGCGTGCCGAAATGTCGCGTACCGAAATGTCGCTTACTGAAATGTTACGGATTCATGGTGACCCCCGATTCTTACTGGATGTTTTCTGTTGTATTTACAGCAATACTAATTTTTTTTTTTAATACCAAAAGGGAGAGAGAGAGAGAGAGAGAGAGAAAAAAAACAACAACCCGAAGACATATATATGTTCACTTCTATTTTTTACCATCTAGTTGTATGGTTCATTTTCTCCATTTTCCCTGTCATTTCTGTTAATGGGCATGTGATGTGGTGACCCCCAATTTTTATTGGATTTTCCTATTGTGTAATTCATGTAAATTTTCGAGGAAATTCAAGTAAATTGTCACTCTTCATCTATGATGCTTACACATACGTTAGGCCTACGAATAGCATCGAATGCTATTTAATTGTTTGCATTGATTTTGAATACATCCCCAGGCATGAAATATGACTTTTTTTCATTCACTCCAGGAAAATCATATATTCGTACCTTGCCCTAAACTTGCTCTGAGGGCAAAGTAAGAGTCAAAGGATAAGCATAAATCTCATTCGAAAGTATGGCTGCGAATATGTACCTAGCTCTATGTTTGCTCTTTTAGTCTGTTTAACAACGCCATTTGATTCCTGGTTAACGACAGTAGGACTGCATAAGAGTCTAGACCAGCGACGAAAACGTGTGGGGGAAGTTGTGCAACTGTGTTCATTTTATTAATTTCTTCACATTTTGACTGATTTTCGGTGTAAATTAAAGACTATGCCGCCGAAACCGAAGAAAGGGCCAGAAGGTCCGGCCAAGAAAACGGTGGAAAAGAAGAAGGAAAAGATAATAGAGGTATTTGACTACAGAGTTACTGGGCAAACAGCTGCCGCAACAACAACAACTCGTGGTGAAACTGTTGGACATTGACAATGACAGTTTGACACCGTCAATTTCTACAGAAATATAATTTTCATGCTATGTAACAGTCTGGGGCAACTCAACGTTTAATTAGTAATACTATTTCAGAATAATTTACCCGCTTGTAGATGCGAGACAAAAATATCCACAAAGAAAACAGAAATGTACATTTGCGCCATTTTTAGTTGTTTATAAGTACACGCAAGGCCAAACGTTAAAATGCAGATAACGAAGAAAAAATGTCGGCAAGCTCCACGAAATAAGAAACATCTAGTCTGGTAGTATTAAGGATATTCCTCAACCTTTATGACGCGTATACTGTCATGTATTCATAGTGCGTATGTCATATGACATCTTATATAGTCTATCGATTATCTGATACGTATTCAAAATCCTACCGTCCTGTGATGTGCCGGCACATGAGAGCACGGCACACCAGAGGACGGTCTATTTATAGCATACGGGCCAATGCATGAATAGCCTACGAGAGCTCATGATCAGCACAGCTTGCTTCGGGGAGAGCTATTCAATCACCTATTAAGTGATTTTCATGGGGAGATAATTGAATGGGTGTCGCAACAGAACAGCACAGTATTTTGATTGGTAAAGACTGCATTATTCAATTTGAAACCACTATATATAGGCTACCGGTGTGTTAAAACGCGATTCGTCAAAAATAGATTGCAAATCTTTTATTAAATGTTGATATCTTATTGTACGATATATTTCAGGAACTGAAACGATCATTTTAAATAATATTAACCACATATATAACTCCGATATATACTGAAATAAACTAATTTATTTGGAATACGAATTATACAAACTGAACAAGAATTGTGTAGATATATGTAATGTGAAACACTAAGTCGAAAAAATTATTTTACGCAACATTGAATAGGTACATTGTATACAATAGCAAAATTTAATATACCAGATCATATATAAATTTAATTTGCGACAACAATATTTTACATGTATATACAATATAAACTGAAAAGAAAACCTTGAAATAATATTGATCACTCAATAGCACAAGACTGATAGTTGCATATGTATATGTATTATTACATTATGAACTAAATAGCACAAGAATTCTGTAATTTTACCAATAAAAGCACTAGACTACTGCACAACATAGCACCCAGTAAATAATAATTCTGGATTTTCATTACCATGGTCACAGGCACATGATGGATCTTCTGAGAGATGTCGGGAGTATATATGCGCATTTAGCGAGCTACATCCAAGTCTTAACCGCGAATGCACAATCTGCGCTTTGCGTTCACCAAAAAAGATCGTCTTTGGATAGTTTATGACAAAAGGAAGGGAATAATGTTGATTCACGAATATTTAATTCCAACGAGTTCCACATGTGGATAACCGATGGTGAAATGAGTTCATGTAAAGGGCGGTTCTGGCATGTGGGATTATAATATCTGTGCTGTTCCGCAGTTGGTACCTAGTTAAATTTGAAATTGACGGGGGTACAAGGGAAGAGAGATAACTCGGAGTGCTTTCGTTAACCATTTTGTAAAATAAGCGCAGTTTGTGTCTTTTTCTGCGTACGAACAAGGGTAGAAATCCAGTTTCTTCATACAGGAGAGCATGACTAGTTCCGCGAGTACACCCGGTTATAGAGCGCAGTGCATCCAGTTACTCCAGATAACGTCGGCGTGGTCGAAAATGGGAAGAATGAAAGGGGAGTAGAGTTTTTCCAGAGAACGCAGAGAGAGTCTGTACTTGAGACTGCGTAGACAGTTAATCATTGTCGACCAGTGTCTGAATATGACAAGACCAACGTGCAGATGACTGAAATGTTAAGCCAAGATGTTTATGGTGGTTGGTTTCGGCGATAGGTATGTTTCCCAGGTTTAGTGGAGGACCCGGGTCGGAAGAGCTTTTCATTGAAAACAACAGTGCTTTGATTTTAGCCACACTAAAGGATACTAGCCAGGTTTCAGCCCAAATGTGTATTTTTTGCAGAGACGAGTTTAGAATATTGACAGCAGTAATGGGGTTTTCAACTGTTATGTACAATGACGTGTCATCCGCGAAGAGCCGTATGTTGCATTTGATATCAGTGACGATATCATTCATATAGATGAGGAAAAGTAGAGGACCGGGAACGGATCCTTGAGGATTCGCTTGGTGTTTAAGGGACACGAATGTTGCGTGGTGGTCACTACAAAATGGTGATATGATACCAGAATCCAATTCCAGTTGCGTGTATTGTCATCAATCCCTGTGTTTATAAATCTGCAGAATTAGTGTATGCCTGGCTGGTGAAGTGTCTTGGTCCATCTCCAGGGTGTCGTCTGTCGCCACATGGCTTGGTCGCGCCAGTATCCGTTCTGTGGTGTGCCGTTTTTCCCCTTCGGAACTATACACTTTGCCTAGGAAAATATACGGATAGGTCTTATTTTGGTATATTTTGCTGCACAAAATGTGCCGTGTATCTGTTAGATAAATATTATAAAATAATGATTGTTCTAAAATTATATGTGACCACGTATACATTTGATTTGATCACATAAAATCAATTTTGAGGTAGATGAGACTTTTAGCGAGATTATAAGACTGCATGACTGGAGAAATCACAAATAGAATAGAATAGTTTATTTGCGTAAAAGTTGTGCCCATCAGGGCTAAAACGCAATCATACATACGTATAAACATGATAAAACATACTTATTATATACTTGGCGATGAGATAGTGAAAATTATCAATCGAATAAGAGCGATATTTTCACAGTGATGATATGAAAAATATCATCACGGTGATGATATGACAAATGACGTCACAGCGCACAAATACATGTGACCGTGGTCACAGTGATGAGGCAATTGACCAAACCTCCGCAAGGTTTGTGCGCCAAAGAAAAAGAACTAAACATTTGAGAAGATTTGTATGTTATTATGCCTTATGATGACCAGATTTTGACAGGAAATAAACACAAGCAGGCATAAATTGCATAAGAAATACTGGCAATGGCGATAATGGGACCGACTAGTCACGTACGCGTGCACCTGAACATGAGCGACGTGACTGCAGTTTGGCCAGAGCAGTGCAGAGCGCAACGCCAACTCAGCGTGGAAAATAAAACACATTCCTCAATTGAAGGCTCGAAATTGGGGTCATATCATGAAAATGTCGCACCAAAGTTGATGAGAAAACATGAAAAACAACTTAATTCAACGACCGTGTACTCTTGTCAGTGAGTATTCATTAAGAATCAGCAAAATCACAATGGCTCTCACCACCGTCGAAGCTCCACACAACAATCACGCACGACTGGTAAATTTAAATCTGGCTATAACTTATCGTAACCATTCGATTTTGCTGAATCAAAATAGTGCTATTTGGGTAGACATGAAAGAAAGTAAGGGGGCGAATGCAGATTTTATTTGAAATGAGAACATTCTATGCAAAGACAAACACCCATGACAAACACCCTGTGGAACCAGGGAGGTCAACGAGAAACCAATGCGTCAGTCCTGCCCGGGTGCAGACAGCGAGACAAGCCCCTGGATGGTCCGTGCTTTTCTGCTGAAGGGGAGGGGGGAGTTAGCTGACGGGTCGACATGAAAATCTTTTATTTGAGATATAAAGCTAATAAAATTCTTGAGATCTGCTGGATGTCATCGATACTAAAGTGCAGGATTCCCGACTGAAAGAAATTCGCTTGCAGCATGTGCGATTTGTTGACAGCAAAGTCGTCCGCGAGTGACGTCACAGTGAAAATAACCAGTGTTTCAGTGTATCTTCAGTCGAAAAAGCCAACAAAATCTGGATTATTTTAAGGTTAAAAAAAAATCAGGATAACGTAGGACAACAGAAGTATATAATAAAAAGAAAATCACCTGTTTCTTGACGAATACCATAAATATTTCATCTCGTGGGGTGAGAAAATTGGCATTTTCACTCGTGGCGCCTCTATATAACTACAAACATCAGACAACAGATAAAACATGCAAATATATAAAAGGGTTTCCATTTACCCGATATTAAAATAGCCATATTTTAAAATAACCATAGGCATGCTACTCTTGAGTGATGTGTATATATTTATAGCTGATCAATGATTCTATAGAACATGAAGTATGTACATTAACCCAAGAGGCTGAAACAGTCGTAGACAAATTTTGCGGTTGCTTTTAGCCATGGTAAAATTTGGCCCAAATACGAATTACGGAGAAAATACAATAAGAAGCTATATTCATTTAAGTTTATAGCTACTTATAATCGTAATCTATTGTAAATTAGCAAAGTCTTCACTAAATGCACCTCGTATGCCGTATACTTGTGACCAATGTTGAACCTAATTCGGTATAATTAATCAAGTCCGTATACTATTATCAGAGGTCTTGTGGAGCGCCAATCGGCCGGTTACGCGGTCAGCGGAAATCCAAACTGCATAAGCTGCCGTCTGAAGTGCCGAGTGTTCCCTGATGTGCCCTTTAATAAAACGTCCCCTGAAGTGTCCAGCGGTCTCCTAGCCATGTAAGATTTACCCCCCTTATAGAACGTTCTCTGATGTGCCGTGCTCTGATGTGCCGCGTGCTCTGATGTGCCGTAAGATTTTGAACCCTGTTGGATTATCTCGCTGCTAATTCAGGCCATGACATTTGAAATCATTGCGTGACCCCAAAAAAGGTTACGGGTACTGCAGGTACGTAACCTACATGTATGGGTTAGATTACATCAAACTTGACTGCGTAACCAAAAGGTTCCGTGAAAAGGTTACGCGGAATTTAACAAAATACTGTATGTCATCTAGCTGTATAAGACGCCAAGTTGTTGTTGTTGTTCTTTAAGCCCTGGCGTCTTATGTCGGTAGTTGAAAGTGAAATAAAAAAAGGAGAAACGTTCACAAAAATTATTACTTTCAGACCTCATACACTCCTGTGAATATGTCCTTTCCATTCTATGATCATCATTGATATTGTGACAGAACTGTTTAATACAATACTCACATCTGGTAACTTCCCCAAAACTTGGGCTTTTGGTATGATTGTCCCCATACACAAAGGGGGTAGTCCTTTAGAGGCAAATAATTACAGGGGAATAACCCTAACCAGCTGTATTGGGAAATTGTTTACCCAAATTTTAAATTACAGACTGGTCGATTTTGTAGAAGAGCAAGAGTTACTCTCCCAGTCACAAATAGGATTTAAAAAAGGCAGTCGGACATCAGATCATATTTTTGTGCTGAAAACTATAATTGATAAGCACATGAAATCTAAGAAGAAGATATACTCATGCTTCATAGACTTTCATAAAGCTTTTGATACAGTCTGGCATGATGCTCTGTACTTGAAACTCCTTCAGGCTGGCATAAAAGGCAACATGTACAAAATAATTAAAAACATGTATCAGGTCAGTCAGTCTTGTGTCAAAACCAAGTATGGCCTCAGTAAGGCTTTTCCAGTATCAAGGTAGCGTACTAAGCCCATTGTTATTTAAAATATTATAAATGACTTATTAAGTGATGTAAAAACTGATAACTCTCCTGTCTTATGGGATACACCCATAGCCTAGCTTATGCTGATGATATTGTGTTACTGTCACTTAGTAAATGTGATCTACAGGCCAAGCTTGACAAGCTCCATAGCTATGTTGAAAAATGGGGACTCTCCGTTAATAAATCAAAATCTAAAATATAGATCTTCGGTCAAAGCAAGAAGGAGAATCCATGTTTCACAAATTTTGGAAGTGAAAAACTGGAAAATGTAACCTCATACAAATACTTAAGGCTAGTCATTCATAACAATGGCAAATTCAATATGGCCATTTCAAACTTGGCATGTAGAGCAAGCAAAGCATTGTATGCAATTAGATGTGCACTTAACCTCAATGGCATCAGACCAGAACTGTCCTGTAAGTTATTTGACTCCATGGTTCAACCTATCCTTAATTATGGATCCGAAATATGGATTGGGTACCTAAATGTATCCACGGATGTAAACAAGCTGGTTAACTTGGCAAATGACACTGAGAGTGTTCATATTAAATTTTGTAAGAGTATCCTTGGGGTTCACTCAAAGGCAGTGAACCTGGCTGTTCTGGGTGAACTGGGGAGATCACCTCTTAAGATAAAGGCTATTTTGAACAGTGTCAATTACTTGAGCCATATTCTTCAATCTGATCCAGACTCGCTTTTGTATAAGGCATTCATTGAGCAGAGTGAGGACCATAGAGCCAATAACTGTAATAACTGGGTCGGGTATATCAAAAATGTACTTGAGGATACAAATTCTTATCATATCTGGGAAAATCTTGGGTGTAAAATCCCTAATGCTACAAATAAGTACATTAAAAAACAGCTGGAAGAGAAATTAGTCTGCACTTGGAAAGAACAATTAAATATGTCCAGCAAACTCGATACTTATAAAATGGTGAAAAAATACCCCTGTTTCGAGAATATTTTGCTATCAGTGAACAACTATAAACATCGATCAGCACTAATAAAATTAAGAATTAGTGCACATAGACTACCAATAGAAAGTGGCAGGTATACCAAGACTCCCAGATGTGACAGACTGTGTACAACTTGTCAGGTAATTGGGGATGAAAAAACTTCCTATTGTGCTGTACTGCTCTTAATGCACATCGGGATATATTGTTGAAGAATATTGAGTCATCTGTTACATCCGATATATCAAACGATGATCTTTTTATAAAACTGTTAAGTTGTTCAGACAAAATAATTACCAAGAATGTAGCAAAATTTGTATATGACTGCTTCAGTACTACAGATAATTGAATACTGCATAACATTACCATTGTGTAAAGCTGTAACATATAAATATATATCCGTGCCAATAAGCAAGCAAAATAAGAGTATCCGCCATCAAGTTTTTAATGAGGTATTTTAGTATGTGTACCCTATCTATTATTTTACTGTGTATATTATGTTATGTCTGTATATTTTGTATGTATGTATGTATGTATGTGTGTACATGTATGTATGTATCTATGCGTTTTAGCCCTTTTCTGGGGCACAATTCATGCAATAAACTATCTATCTATCTAACGGCGAGGGGATGGGGTCATTGGAGTGTTTATATGCCTTGTGCGAAGCACAAGAATAGAAACATCTTAACAATTTTTATGGCTTCTTCAATTCTCAATCACCGCTATGTTTGTGCAATGCGCATGCATCGAACAAAACATCCAGTTGCAAACGCACATGGCTAGTTAGGCCACGCCCACCCTATACGTGGTCACAACTGAACATGTGCGTTTGCAAACGGATGTTGTTTGTTCGATGCATGCGCATTACACAAACATGGCAGCGATTGAGAATCAAAGAAGCCGTAGATATTGATGAGAAAATCTTTCTGTTCATGTGCTTTGCAAAAGGCATATAAACACCCCAATGACACCATCCACCCAAAGTTAGGTGATAATAGAAAGGAAAGGACATACTCACAGGAGTGTACGAGGTCTGAAAGTAAGTATTTTTGTGAACGTTTCTCCTTTTTTTGTTTCACTTTCAACTACCGACATAAAACGCTAGGGCTTAAAGAACAACAACAACTTGGCGTCTTATAAGGCTATATGTCATCAATGTAAGCAGCCGCCAGAACCTGGGTTAAATGGACTCTGTCGCAACTTCATGGACTTTGCTTAATTTCATCATTCTATAGTCCTGTTTTGGTCCTTACAAGAATTAGAAAAGTTTTATCTACCTACATGTAGTATAATCCGTGGTGTGTCCTACTCCTCCTCCTCCGCTTTACTCACTGCACAGCGGGTCGCATAGGTGTGGCGCGGGATAGGGTGGGGCGAGAGACCTGGGGTTTTCACTACATGTACCTGAGATTCCATGGGCCAGGCTTGCACCCTACAGTAGAATGGGTCGACTGCGCATGCGCGATGAGTAGTGCGCGATGAGTAGTATAGAAAGGGCACGCGATCTTCCTATAATCATAATAAAACAGTGTATTTTTTTATTTATTTAATCATTTTGGTCAAGGCATTTAGCAATATTTCGACCATAATCTGAATATAGTTTGTGTGATATGGGTGAATACTCATTACTGGCAGAGGTCAGTCTTTGGAGGTTGACAAGTTACGAAAGTATAAAAACGAAAACTGGACTCCGCATAAGCTCCTTCTGTCATGTACGTCAGTGAACTACAGTTTTCTTTTTGAATTTTAACTTTATAACATAGCCGGTAGTTTTATTTCAAAGTGTATCTCACTACTATCAGTGAAGAAAACCACATGGTAAATTTGTGCTCGTATTCCCGTCGTCCCGCCAACTGAAACAGAAAGCACATGGAGTTTGACGTGTCTATGTAGTCTCTTGCTCAAGTTCATGTTGGGTCTGTAGAGTTGCACTTCACAGGTGGTATACAGATATCCCGTCCATCAGCTACCAATGAAGGGGCTTGATTTGGTGTTAGCCAACATTGTAAAGCACGTGTCACAGACTGTGTGTGCCCTATGACTGTAGTCGAGACCCTGTCGTTATATCGTGATCTGCGCAGGTCTCACATCTGAGTTAACTTCCGCTTCCTGTATCAAGCGTGCGAAGAAATCAAAGATTTTTTTGACAACATTGATTTTCTGGGCGAGTTACAAATCGCACGCCTAGCAGCTTTTAGTGGCAGTGATCACTCACCCTTCTGTACAAGGACCAAAACAATACCAACGACAAAAAACGAGTGTAACTCACGAGTCGCGTAACCGATTTTCCGTTCGCGAGAATTTGATTCTGCGTAACCGATATGTTAACGAAAAGATCGTTCGCGTCAAATGTCCTAGCCTATTATTGCACACACCTTCATGACTATAGGATGCTCTCACCACTTGATTGTTCTTTAATCAAGATTCTATTTGAATACAACCAAGGCCGAGGGGTTCTCAGCACATTGCATGGTTCGGGATTTTTTGTTTTGCCTCAGAGGAAACTTTTTATAATTACATGCTGTACACATGAGTTTATTATACAGTTGATTCTATGTCATTTCAGGATAAGACATTTGGAATGAAAAACAAGAAGGGCACCAAACAACAGAAGTTCATCAAAACCGTCACACACCAGGTCAAGTTTGGCAGCAACGTGAAGAAGGTAAATACATGCAGACACAAAGGAGGATGTACTCTCCTGTGAGCAGTCAGTCATTCCACTGCAACTTTGTAGTTCACCTGCTGCTCTAGATAGGACGGTACCGTTTCCCTGGGCAACCTACAAGGTGGCACATGTATCTTCGGGCAAAAATATTCAATTATTGAACTGGAAACCTGGAACTGGAAAGTCCTGATAGAATTACAGTTACGAAGATAAATTTCACATATCGTATCAACTAGGCATGTCTGCTTCTGCTAGTCATTTTGTAGGCGAGATCATGAATGTTAATTTATAACAAGACAAGCGAAAACATTATGCTTAGTGAAGGAACACCAGATACTTTTCCAGACGAAGATGTACATACAAATTTGCTGTTTCCATTTTATGTTTCTTATGATGAGATTTACTTCAATTTGATAACCTGAAGACGTCGTACTTAAACTGCCTATTACAGACATGTAGTTAAAGTGTAAATGTGGCACTCGTATTAGTGTATGTCACATTCAAGATAACGATGAGAATAACAAAATGTAGGGAAGTTTCCTCCCAACATTTCACTCGTATTCTGTCTCAGAGGATTCAAAGGCAGCTTTATACGGTGGGAGAGAAATCTGCATTGCCTCTTTTGATGTCAGAGATGATATTAACGACGTCATACTTCGAGAATCCGGCATCGTCCGCAGGACATCACGGCTATGCAGAGAATGAAACATTTTTGTAACAATGTTGCGTTGTGACGTGGTTTATCGTTCCATAATAACGTCACAAGTTCCGACATGCTTGTAACATTAATAACATTGAAATTGTTAAAATTAAAGTTGTAAGATAAGAAAAAACATATACGTTCTATAATTTGGAAGGTTATCTTGGATATGACGTAAACTTGCTAAAGTTCCGAAGTTACACTTTAAGATTGAATGGTTCGGAACTCTGGAGGACACGTAGACACGGTTTTCAAGGAAATCTAAAACTTGTAGTTTTGGCACCCAGATTGAATTAATTTCTCCTAACACCAAGCCTATCGTTGTAGTTTGGGGTAACAGGGTTTCATCTCGTGTCAGTTGGGGGTCCTTTTAAAAGGATCATGTGCAATAATTCGGGATGGATTCTCCATGACTTAGAGATCAACCGATAAATATCTCACTTGAAACTGAGAGAGTGTGACAGAGACATCTGTAAATTTTCAAGGTTTCCAAATGGATATGTATTTCGTCAGTTTGATTTTGAGATGGATCAAGGTACTATCGAGAAAGGAGGCGGGATTTTTGCTTATACATGGTGCGGTTGAAATAAAAAAACTAAAATGTCCTAAAAATAATTGTGTTTTAATGTAACGGCAAGAGAAAATATAGCTCGATTATGTCATGATTATAGTTATGACATAAAATTAAAATCCACAGCATGTGAAAAAGTGTCTAAATTGAGTCATTTAAACACATATTTAGACATGATGAAGGACTCCTTGGCCCAAAAATATTTTTCAGCAGTGGAGATATAATGCCACCATACATCACAAGGTTAAAGGGCGGTTTGGTCAAAGGGGTCCTTCGTGTCTAAATGTGTGTTGAAATGACTTGATTTATACCAATTTTTTTTACGAAATAGCGCATGCTGCGGATTTCATGTTCATGTCATAACTATAATCATAATGCAATTGAGCTATTTTCTCTTGCCATTACATTAAAACACAATTATTTTCAGGGCATTTTATTTTTTCAATTTCAATCGCACCATGTATAGACCAAAATACTGCCTTATCGTACCATCTCCTTTATCAGTATTACTCAGTTATGTAGTTCATACAATCAACAGTGCATCATGGGATTTTTTATATTTTCAAGTTTTAAGTAATTTGATTGGTCAATTCAAATTTTCAAAAAGAAATGCAGGATTTTTATTGGCTAGCTGTGGAGAAAAATGGAAGAAAATCCAGCCAATAATGTATTCATGCTTATTTTTCGGTTGCTTACAATCTATCTTCTCCCCCATGGTAACATATGACAGCCGGCTGATGATCAAGCTGTCTTGACCGCAAAGAAGAAAGAAGACAAAAAGAAGGAACAGGAACAGCTGAATATGCTCTTTAAGCCTGTCGCACAGATCATTGGTAAAGGTAAGCATGGAAAGTCCTTAAAAGTCCTGGAAAAGGCTTAAAAATAAAGTTAAACTCCTGGAAGAATCACACTTTCGTCTTCTGGGAGAACCAGCGTTCTTATGCAACGCGTTACTGTGCCAACAAAAAATTCTGAACTTCGTTGATTTGCTTATCTTTGTTTTGAGTTATTATACTATAAAAGACTCCTGGAAAATTAAAATTATTGGCCTGAAAAGTCCTGGAAAACTCCTGGATTTTTTTCCTGCTTTATACATGTATGTATGAACCCTGTGGGAATTTCCATTTAGTTCAGTTGGTAGAGTACTGGATTTGTAAGTGATAGGTTGGGTGTTCACATCGGTCAGGCTCCTCCCCCTCCCCTCTTCACCTCTCCTCTATCCTTCAAATTGATTGCACAGCAACCACATGGGACCACTACCAGGGAATGCACGTGTTTGGTTAGACGATCAGGGTATTCTTCATCAAGAATGGGAGAAGTGTAACTGGAGACACTGATACAGTGCAGCGTGTATTGGAGTGTGGCTAGCGAGAATTTCCATTTAGCTCAGTTGTTCAAGCACTACATGTAGATATATAATGGTCTCCCTCTGCCCTCCTCCCTGTCATTTACTTTTGTATTAAGAATAGGCCTCAGCTCCTCAGACAACTTTGTAATAGGCGACTAACTGGGGCACGTGGGTGGTTGGGTGGGTTCAGGTTCCTGTTGCTTCAATGCATTTTGCTGAGAAGCAACACAAACTTGATAATGTGATGTCTAGCACTGTAATATCACTTGTCTTTATTGCACCATGTAAGCGTCCTGTCTGTGTCTTGTGCGCTGTCCTCAGTGTTTTTAATAGGGTGGATGGAGGGTGTCTGGTTCCATGCTGCTTCAAAGATCTCTTCTTTGAAGTAGCAGGAACACAACTGGGCTGGGTGGTGCTTAGTTGGTTTGTCGTGATATAGCTGAAATATCGTGGAAGCGACATTAAATTCTATTCACTCACTCACTCACTAACTGGAGCACCCATTGGGTATTTGGCTGTGAAAAAATAATAGATCCCTGCACATGGGCTCCCAAGTGTAAAAATGAATAGAACCCCACCCATGGGCTCCCAAGTGTAAAAATGAATAGAACCCCACCCATGGGCTCCCAGGTTTTAAGGAATAGAAACCACCCATGGGCTCCCAGGTGTAAAAAGGAATAGAATCCCACCCATGGGCTCCCAGGTGTTAAAAGGAATAGAAACCCACCTGTGAGATTCCCGGTGTAAAAAGTTGTGATACAACTGAAATATAGTTGAAAGCAACGTTAAATCCTATTCTCACTCACCACTCACTCCGGGCACAGGTGGGCATCATCGTGATAGGACAGAAAAATTGTTGAAAACGATGTTACGGTAATTCCCCTAATAATTCGATCACCGGAAGTGCAGCAAAAATGGCTTAATATATCGGGAAATATTCTTGATGGTGCCAGCTACAAAGTGTCCCATTTTGTCATTCTATTGCTTTTCTTCAATTTGAATGAAGAATGGGGATGTTACTTTTTCTCTGTGTTTGAATAACAGAGTTGAAAAGTGAACTTCCTGTGATTGAATTATTAGGGAAATTACCGTAAATCCACTCATGATGTGTAGCCAATAGGACAGTTCCCGGATGGAACTCTCCAAGTGCAAAAGGCACAAAACAACGTCATTGCCGATGTAACATTACGCTGAGGTTAGGCATTGAACCATTTTTTAACATTGACGGTGCTGTATTATTTATTCACAGAGTTTTACAGGCGATGACATCTGTTTACAAATGCCTATCCAACTCCAAGAAAGAAACCTCTTCAAAGCTGATTGGATTTTCAGTATTTTGAAAGCCACAGTGATACTTATTTTCTGAGTTTTGTGGTACGGCCAATGCCCGCCGCCTAAGCTTGACCCCACGTCACGTGGGCCACGACGTGGTTTCGCCCCTTTAATGGCTAAATGTTTCTTTCTCAGGATTGCCCTATTGTGATTTGCTCACGATGTTCTTTTATTCGACAGGTGTTGATCCCAAGTCAGTACTTTGTGCCTTCTTCAAGCAGGGCCAGTGTAAGAAGGGAGATAAGTGTAAGTTTTCCCATGACCTCAACATCAGCAGGAAGGGTGAGAAGAGGAGTGTTTATGCAGATGGCGTGGAGACTGGTAATAATCTCTTCATTTGAAAGGAGAATTCTATTAATTCATTGAAAGTTTTCCTTGATGGCGTATTAAATGCAGAAACTATGAGGTCCTGCTTTCATGTCAGTTGATCAACAACCAACACCAGCCGCACTTCATGTGGCCCAAATCCTTGCTAAAATGCACCACCACCTTTATGAAATATTGTACTTGAATTGATGAATTGAAACAATCACAATATGTCTCTATTGAATTACCCACAGAGGAAGAGACAATGGAGAACTGGGACACAGACAAACTGGAGGAAGTGGTGAATACAAAGCACGGGGAGACCAATAAAGC
The DNA here is from genome assembly GCA_036873755.1 of Hanleya hanleyi. Taxonomy (NCBI): domain Eukaryota; kingdom Metazoa; phylum Mollusca; class Polyplacophora; order Lepidopleurida; family Hanleyidae; genus Hanleya; species Hanleya hanleyi. Next base: position 7,894 of record JAVTVY010052824.1, on the reverse strand, counting down.
CAAGCCCAAAACTGCTATTGTAAGTCCAGTGTCAGTTGAAGTGGAATCCAAATGAAAAATTAAAGCTCTGGGCTATAGATATGTTTTTGCCATATTTTTCCTGAAAATTTTAACCTTTCAATGATGTTGGAGTCGGGGTAATATAGAATGTTGAGCACTTTCTTGTCCTAAAAGTGACTCCAGACCTTTTGGGTTCCCCTTTAATCAAATAAGCTAATCATATGGAGCTACATTTAAGCGATCGTATCACTTTCCGTTTGTGTGGCGGCATCGTTGTTGTGTACACAGACCCATTTTTAGTGCTCCGATATATCACTCCTGTTCAATCTCGCCCACATCGGGGTTCAGTTTCCATGGTTTCTTATTCCACTTTCTTTCAAAATATTTGAGTAGAATCCTGCTGAAATGCCATTGTTAAAACTATCAGAAATATCACACACAACCGAAAGTTGGAAGTGACCACATTAAAAAATGCACATGTTGAATGTCAGTCTACTCTTTGCTCTGAAATATGTAATTTTGATTGGTCCACAACTGGGGAAGTGTACAGCAGATCGCACAATTCACACATTTATGAAAGTCCAGACTACAATAAGAACGACAGCTGATATCACGAGAGGAAAATTAGCACTAATGTAAGTGATTATATGTATTTTTATGTTATAAAAAGGACCAAACATTTTTGACATTCGATTGCTGTATCATTTGGCTGATCAGACAATTGTTATACTGTTTTCACTACTGAACAATGTATGTCTATTCATCTGGAGAGCCCAAGTAAATCCATCCATCCATCCATCCTGTAAAATGTAGATCTGTTTGATCTTTTTAGATATGCAAATACTTCCTAGAGGCTGTGGAAAACAGTAAATACGGCTGGTTTTGGGAATGTCCCACAGGGAAAGAGAAATGTATATATAAACATAGTCTTCCACCAGGTATGTATATATCGTTGTGATATGTCTGAAGTATTGTTGAAAGCGATATAAATTCCTATTCACTCGCTCACTCACCCAGGTATGTATAACATGTGATATAATAGATCCCTGTGTGGATTGTCTCCCCTGGATGCTTCAGTCTGTACCCCCTGTCCCTAAACCTAACCTTAAAACTATATGCTTCTACCCAATCTGACCCTCTCCCTGTCTCGAGTCTGTTCCTGTATAAAATCATGCGTAAAGGAGATAGGTCAGTCATACATTTAAATGCAGCAAAGAAATAAACGCCCAAAGGGCTAAAGGGGGGCTAAATTATTGGGGTCCGTCCATGCATGCGTCGTACCGTCCGTCCATTCGTCTAACTTCGTTTCCGGACAACAACTTCTGGAAAACTGAATGAATTTTTGTGGGTACCCTACCTCAAGATGTCGCTTGAGATTGTTTTCCGCGCCGATCCGCCTATAGGTGGTGCCACCTGGGGAAAAAGTTAAAATTTCATTTCCAGACAATAACTTTTGAAAAACTGAATATATTCTTTTCAAATTAGGTATGTGGGTACCTCGCCTCCAGATCTCGCTTGGGATTGTTTTTCATGACAATCCACCTATAGGTGACCCCACCTGTGAGCCAAGTTAAAACTTAGTCTCCGGACAATAACTTCTGAAAATCTGACCAGATTAGGACAAATTCAGTAAGTGTGGGTACCTTGCTACTGGATCTCCCTTGGGATTACTCTCCATGCTAGGTACTGAACATTACGGTTCCAAGTCCAATCAATTTTATCAACGCTGAGGGACTTGACCGCTCAGGTTATCATTTATTTGTTTCCTGTGACTAGGTCATATATTCCTGTGAGTGGCATGCTTAAGAAGAACTGTGTCATATTGCGTCATGCCATGTCATACTTTGCACCGAACGTTAAGGGGGGAGAGAGATGTATAATGTTGCCTTGAGCTTTTGCCTTGGTCTTCAGGTTGAGATGAGCCTTTTACACCAGTCACACTTTTTGAATTGGTGAAATTTTTAGCATAATCCACAATCTTTTGTCACACCACATGTATGCGATTGCACTCCTTCAAAACATTTTTCCATTTTTTTTTTATTTCCAGGATTTGTGCTAAAACGAGACCAGAAGAAAGAAAATAAAGAAGATGAAATATCAATTGAAGAGTTGATAGAAAAAGAGGTAAGAATAAAAAAATCATCGAATTACATGTGCTTATGGAAAAAATGATTCCTCTAAAGGCCCATTCCACGTTACGTGTGTTACAATTTGCAGACTTTTTTGCCTGCACTGATTGACCCTTAAAAAAACCTGACTGTTAAGGAGTTACAACTATATTAGGAAAAGGATCCTTAGGGCACATACTACTGAAAAATGTTCTCAAAGAACGATCACGATTAATTCTACCTTGATTAGGGAGGGTTAATTATGCGTTACGTGTGTTACATCAGACAAAACGTGATTTATTCATATACGTGATTTAAACTCAAAACCGTCTGATTTGTACACCTGATTCAATCTAATGTGTAGTTATTTTTCAAGAAGAATAAACACTTTTCTATACCAACATGGTGTGGAGCCATAAAAATAACAATTGGAGGTGGTGATAGTGAAAGTCTTGCGTTGTAAACGTGTGTTACAATATTTGTTACGTGTGTTACACTGTCTGAATTTACCAAAGCAAATTTAATCCGGAAGTCAAGTGGCTAAATTTTTTTTACACATTGACAGAATAAGGTATAATTTACATGGCAAATCTTTCAAATCTTTCATATGATTTTGAGTTTAAATCACATATATGAACAAATCTCATTTTGTCTGTTGTAACACACGTAACACACAATTAACCCTCCCCTATTTAAGATTGAATTAATTATGATCATTCTTCGAGAAAAAAATTCGGTAGTATGCGCGCTAAGGAACCTTGCCCTAATATAGTTGTAACTTCTTGAGAGCAATTTTTTTTTAAGGTGCACCATGCAAATTGTAACACACGTAACGTGACATGGGCCTTCTTAGCAGTACACAGTAGGTGTACTAGAAAATGCATCTTACCAGTAGTAGATCTCATGTGGTTGGTGAAAAATGACCATTCCAATATTTTTTATGATTCAGAACCTAATATTTTGAATCTAATAATCATTTCACTGCAAATAAATCTTGTTGAAATAGACTCTCTGTCTTTAATCAAGGAGCATGTAACACACGTAACATTCCATGTACATGTAACTAAGGCTCGATTTGCGGGCCTGCTGATATCTAAAATTAGGCCAAACGTTGGGTGTAGCAGGTCATCTTCCATATTTTACCTCCCATTTATATATGTTATGGAAAAACAGCTCAGGTCATCAGAAATTTTCTAAAGAAGGCCTTGATGTAACACACGTAACGTTACGTGTGTTACGTGCAATTAACTAATTAATTATCAAATATAAAGACAATGTATCAATTAAATTTTATGTGTATCACAACAGCATAGTTAATGTACCTTTGCATATGAAAAAGTATTAAGCTCCTGTTATTTATGCCCTCTACTGTAAACTTTTATATGAATTTGTGTTACGTGTGTTACGCCACCTGCTACAGTCACTTGTCGTAAATCGGGACAGTACGTAAATCGGGACACTTCCGGTATTTCCGCGTTGTTCTCGCGATCGAGGGCGTGATTTCGAATGATAAAGTCGCCAGCGTGGGTGATGTCGTCAGCTGTCGGATTCCCCGTGTTTTCTCGAGCGTGCGGTAAGTTTCATCCACAAAACTATACAGGGTTTCAAGGGGGTGCTGTTTCGTGGTGCGGTCGAAAAAGTTTCCAAGCAAGGGCGATAACTTTCACCTCCCTTTATTCAACATGTTCAAGCCTCGAACAAAAAATCTTCCGATATTTCTACATATCTTCAACCAAAATGTTTGTGTGTGGAATGCTCGACAGAGGAAACCAAACTAGAACACTGTATCTCTGATAGGCGTAAATTATAGCCGAATCTTGCACAACATGCAAATTGACGTAAATCGGGACACTCCATTGAGAGTGACGATTTCACGTTTGGCTTGAGAACCGCGCATTTCTGTTGTTGGTAAGATTAGAAGTAGGCAAACTTTTATAATAGCTGGGTCCGAGGTATATTTTTGCATTTGTTAGCTATTTAGTTTCGTTGTTTGGCTATTTAGTGCGTCAGAACGAAATGAAGGAACAATAATTTTCTAAATTTAATTGCTAAAGACCACGGCACAGAGTTGGGGGGGGGGGAGCGAGGTCGGAAAGTCCTTATAATTTCTCAAACGGGAGAAAGATCAGATATCCAGGCGGCATCAGTAAGATAATTATAATAAATAGTATTTTGGGAACAGATGACGAACATGGCGGGATGTAGATATTATATATCTGAACTAAAATAGGCGAAGGTACAGGTCCTATTCATATACACGGAACAAAATTTAGAACAAATATTTTATACGAAAGAAAAGGGGCCCATGAATAAATTTGTCAAAAGGATTATGAACTCTGAAACAATATGGTCCTCTCAAATATTTTCTGCGTGGGAGAGAGAGGTAGAGCTGTGTTGGGGGGAGGGGGTGAGCGAGAGACATATTAAATGTAGCAATATAGCAGAATATATTGTTGAGGGAGGTATCCGGGGTCATAGACACAAACATCTTTAGGACTATATTCATGCGAAATTGACCTTCGCCATTATTACGTACTGGTATTGATTCTGGGGGAAGGGGGGAGTTCTTGGAAAATTTCAACCAAAAATAACTAGAAAGTATTTGGTGTCCTGGATAAATTTAGGCTAGTATGGCTCCAGTTACAGTGTAACGAAAAGTATAAATAAAATATTGATATTTCCTTCATAAATAAAACTTTTGGAGTGTCTCTTCTTTAGTAAAGTACGAATGCTTACATTTTCCTAGACAAAGCCCACATACCCTGCATGCCGTAATCTCATCAAAAATCATTTTTCATTTTATGTAACTAGATAAATTTAAAAAAGATTGCTTGATTAATCAATAATGTCTCTATCGATATATTTTTTTTTTACTTTCAGGCCGATGGCACCCTTGCCAGGAAGGAAGTCCGTGATTTTAGGAAACATTTCAATTCAGGGCCACTTGACATCGAGATACATTTCCATGATGACGCTAAACAGGTTAAAACGGAGAATATATGAAATAAAATTTGTGGAATAAAGGATCATGAAATACAGTGTCTTGCTTTTCTTTTGTGATATTTTATTGACCTCCTGCAATAAATGAGATATATTTTGAAATATTCCCGCACTAGCAACCTGTTCATGCTGGCTCAATCATTAGTTCATCGCACCACAAAGGGTACCTATACCTGCCTGTATCAGTTTATCCATTTATAAAAAAATATCTAATGCAAAGGTAATTTATTGTTTTCTATTCGACATGTTATTTATCAAGGAACAGCTCACTGGAATCCATTGCGTGCTGGAGCTCAATCTAATTTATCAACAATTATCGGCACCCCGTCCGATAAATTGTTCAACAAATCTCCATTATTACAGGATATATCTGTGATTGTCTCCAACAAATCCTTTATCAGGTCATTCCGGACTATTTAACAACTGATATATAGTATTTCAGAGAAGTTTGTGTGTACATTTGTATCGATACCATCAAACTGTTAGGTACCATCCACGTGTCGATTGATTTTCCCGCCAAAACGAAAACAACGGGGTCAATATCCGGGTACCTCGTCTCTGTGCCAAACTGATATGCCTAAATGGTTCTCGTTTCCAACATAATATTATGGGCTTTGAGAACGTATTTACCTATTTGGACAATTCAAATACACAATAACAGGCGCCTCGGAGCACGTTTGAAAGTGGGGGGGGGGGAGCTGAACTCTATATCGGCCATGTTAAATGCTGGACTGGTGCTATCTAAGATAGGACTTCTAACATTGGGCGGGGGCTCTAGCCCCCATTGCCCCCCCCCCCCGTTCCGCGGCCCCTGAATAAGACAAGTCTGGTCAACAATAATAGCCCTTATCTCTACTTCCTTCATCAGAATATTTAAATTGAAAGCAACGACAGCCATCAAAATACTGTGGAGAAAAATATATCTTGAATGTTTACTGAGAGAAGGGGGAGGGGGTCACTCAATCGTTTATTTTTCAACAATGGCTATCCAACCCTCCTCTTTTTTCGTTCCATGATAATGAACTTTAGTGACTCCTTTCCTCTTGTCTTAATTGTTTCTTCTTCTTTTTTCTTTGATATTTTTCTGTCTTGTTTTTTCTCTATATCATTATCAGGTCATAGAAGATTTAATTAAAATCAAAGACAGGCATCAAATACTGGAGAGGAAATATATAGCTCGAATGTTCGGTGCAGTGTTACTCTGTGATTTATTTTTTCAAAAACAGCTATTTTTCTCCTGTCCTGTTTTTTCTTCGCCCTTATTTCTTATTCAGATTCAAATCAGGTGTGCTAATGGTAAGTGCGTACGATGAAAGATGAACTGGCATAGTGGCCAACCTCAACGAATTCCCAACTTGAAATAATATAGAAGGCCATCACGAAACAGTTGTGTTGATTGACCTTTGGAAACTCTTATAATATACGACGGCTGTCCAGTGTGAATGACGGATTTGACGCATTTAATCATGGGTTGAACATTTTTATTCATTATTTGTTTTAAATATATCACTATTTTCAAGTGAATATAAATCGAATATGAAACATTTATCTTCAAATCTATAATATTGATGATTCGGAGTTATAATGTGCCTCGCCTTGTTTGTTTGTTGTTTTTTTTTTGCGGAGTGTTTTCACAAATCAAGTGATCCAGATGCAAGTTGTAAAGATGCAATTATATCATAACGTCGGAATTTTGTTCATTTGCTTTGTATGATAAAAATTAACTAAGATGTATAAAGACTACCTGTGAACATTATTTTGTTCAGTTTTTTTTCAGACCTGTCGTTCATTTTCAGCCTTATATATTTCCATTCTGCTTTTTATTTAACTCGGATACAACCACAGTATAACTTGTTTATATGCTGCGAATTAAAAGAGAAAGAATTTATTTGTGTACACTGAAGCACATCACTTTTCCACTTCAACATTTCCCGATCAACTGTAATATTTCACGGGTCACCAACCACTTCCAATATTCGTTAACAGTCACAGTCAGAAGCAAATTACACAGGAGGCGTTTTGACAGGCAATTACAAGGAAAATGTGGTTTTAAGAAGAATTCAAAATTATTATAGAATCCATGAGAACATCTACGCTGCAGGCAGCATGGAATTCGGTGGAGCTGTGACTTCTTCAGTGAAAGCCGGGCAACGATTTGGTGTAAGACTCACGAAATATAATTGACAAAGGATCTGCTGCAAGTTGTATTGTCAGTCTTTTGTCCAGGATATTACCTTTTCAATGGGAGGTCTTACACCAAAGCCTTGCCGAAAGCCGTTCAGCTTCGCCAGTCATATCCATTTCCCAGTTGCAATTTGTCCGTAAACATCACCATGTTGGCATAAATTAAATGTGATCAAATGATTCTTATGTTCTCTTCTAAGCAAACATCTCTTGTTTTCTATTTATTTCTTACGGGGTAGTCAAGGTGGAGTGACAAAAGAAGGCCTGTCTAACATCCCGCGCTATGGAAAAGATTGTAGATTGCTCTGATCACATTTCTGTGCTATAATAAATATAAAAATCTGGGCTGTAATGAAATTCCCTTCTCGTAAATAAAAACTGATAATTGTACAGAAAATAAGAACCTCAATAAGTCCCCTTAGAAAAAAAACGTTGAATGTCCGACATTTTCAGGGATGAGAGCCTATATTCAATATAAAATCTGACGAGCGTATAATTATTGATAATAACCCCACTGACGATATCGCTTATCAGGGAAAGAGCAAATGCATTAATTTTTCTTTTCTTCAATGTTCTCAGTTGGCTTTCGAAGTAAATTAAAT
>JAVTVY010052823.1:0-26034 GCA_036873755.1 Hanleya hanleyi | reverse complement strand
CGTTGGTTACGGTATCTCCAGAAACCTGTTTGGCTTTTGGACAGGTTTTTTTAAAGTGTCCTTCCTGATGACAGATCAGGCATTTATTTTTATAGGGACACTTCCAGTTCATGTGATCTTCTGATCCACAAGTATAACATGTATTTACTTGACCGTTATACCATACAGGAAGTCTCAAACCTCCAATCAAAATAGAAGAAGGAAGATCACGTTTGAATTTCGTCATCCAAATTCTCCTAACTCCCGATTCAAACTGTCTATCAAACGAGTAGGACTCCCTTTGTAAAGAGAGAACATCTCCATAAAACTCAAAAGCACGTTTGATCTCAAAATCTGTGAAATCGCATGGTCCTTTCATTTTTACCAGCAATTTCCCTGGATCAATTTCCTCAAAATAGCCAAATTTATCTCCAACGTGAATACCTTCCAGCACTAGTCGAGCTTTGGTATTCTCATTTGCTACTGTGAGGTTCCACAAGGTATTTGATACCTGTATTAGACCTTTAAGAATTTTCGGTCCTGATCCAACAGTGGCTTCCAATGCGTTATATATATCTTCCGGATCTGCTCTTTCTAGACCGTGAAGTTTTAGGCTCAGTGACCTATTAAACTTGCTAAATGCCATAGTGAAAAAAAAAAAAAAAAAAAAATTCAAAGTCCACAAGGGAATCTTAATACAAACTACAAATAGTGACACACACAAACCTCAGTAGTGTGCCTCCCCACAGAGTAAACATCGTCTACCCCCTGAGGGAGCCCCACTCTAAAGGTGAATGTGAAAACTATACAAGCAATACAATAATACACTGTCTCTGAACCTTGTCTCGGTCGAACAATAGCCCAGTTCTAAACCGGGACCGTTGCTAGGTGATACCAACGAACAAAAGAACAGAGAACAAAAAACTCGCTCAAGCGTGTACTCTGAGGGCTGGCTAGCGTACAGCTGTACACTTAGGGCTAAGCCTACAATGCACAGCAATATAACTTCGGTATGTTACATGTATCCAACCTACCTCGATTGACACAAATATTATGTGCAAATCGACCTACGGCAAGCCGAACGAAAAACAAACCAACTTCAGACTAGATCCAGTCAACAAGGAGAAATGTATATACAACAGCAAAATACGAAATATTTACAGACAGCGAACAAACAGAGAAGCGGGAGACAGAGAAAAAACACACCAACCCTCTCGGTCACAAAGACCGAGCGGCAGTAATGGCGGCTCTCTGCCTTCCCAAACCAAGCCAAACTAAGTCAGAAAAACGCCCTGAACAGCAAAAAACTGAGAAATAATTCTAAACTTTCACCACAGGTATTTGCCAAAAGTATTCACAAAATATATTACACAAAAATCAGAGCTAATATCAGCTGAAATACGCAGAAATAGACAAATTTTTCGGAGCGAAGTGAAAGCACGTCCGACTCCCAATCTCTCTACATCCGGGCCCCCTTCTGCAGCATAGACTATCAACTTTCAAGCAAATGAAATTATGAAACAGTCTCCAACCGACAAATAAGTCAAATGTAATTATGTTTATAAAAACTATAAATAGAAAATTATGAAACTGTTTCTGGCTTTAAAGTTCAACGTCATCTTTATTGTTTATTTTTAGACGACGTAACGGTTCTGACAGAGCCGGAGCGGATATGCGTTCTTTGAACCATCGGAGCTCGAAAGCAGAGAGTTCAGCCTCCAAGCGTCGTGTTCCTGGATCAACTGCTCACAGACAGGCTCGTCCAGTGAGCGCTGCTCAAAGAAGAGCCTCTCAGTTGAGAAACAGAGCTGTGAAAAGAAAAGTAACAAAGGTAATTAATAACTATTAAATTTCATGAATACGCCTTTCTGTGACGAAAATAATCTAATAATAGTTGATACCAGTTCATTTAATTTCTGCTCTGCCCGTGTTCTTTAACCATCGAATATCCATTATCCATTACCGATTATGTGCTTTTGTTTTTTAGCCAATAGAGTTCGTTGAAGATACTCAGAGATCGCCGAGCCTGAAACGAACAAGAACTGAAAGAAAGCAGTAGGACTTTTCAGCCTTGACGGGTGAACAGGCAGCACAAGTGCGGCGGATGGTGGTGGAGGATCAGCCATCAACCCCTACCAACGGCTCAACTGAAGCGACTGCGCCCGCCAACTCCACACCTGGCGATATCAACGACAGGAGTGACAAAATGATGGACATTTTGCAGTGTTTGGATAGAAAGCTGGACAGCGTACTGCAGTCTAGCAAATCGACGACAACATCATCCAGTACACAGACGACAACATCATCATCTACACAGACATCCACTAGAAGTCCACGCACCAACAACATCATCAACCCAAACCGAACCTGCAGACGTCCTCAACATAACACTGCCTACTTCCACTACACAGCTCCTGCTACATCTTGACACTGAATCACCCGACCCCACACCACCATCACCGGATTATTTCGATTTTGCCATAGACAACATCACCCAAGAAACACAAGCAACTCTATGCCATTACGACAACGACAATACCCTACTCCACATTCCACCAGTTCCAGTCACGACTCCCTCCACACCGGCGACCATTATCACTCATCCTCTGACGACCATCACCACTCATCCGCCGGCGCCCATCACCACTCCACCCGTCATTTTATCCGATATCACTGAAACACCGCCATTCACTGATCAACGATTTTGGGATTTGAAGCCAGCGCAACTAGACGAAGAACAGGTGACGAGGGATCTCGTCGTCAAATTAACCGAAGACTTACCTCAGACACCGGTACCAGACACAGATGAATTTAATCTACCAAATGAACGCCTCCTGCTGATTCTGAAGAAATCTCACAGTGCCGCGAATCTGGCCAAACATGTATTTTACAACACATTTACACTGAGGCAACTATACAAGAAGAATGCTACGGGGAAAAACTTTACTGGTGCAACCAGAGAGAAGAAGTCAAGTATTAATGAGGCCAAATTTAAAGAACTGATAAACGTTGTACGCCTGCACTACGACCAGGAGAATATGGAAAAGATTGTCACCACCGCAGTAAATGCGGCCTTGAGATACTTGTGGGGGAAGAAACTTAAACTACCATGGCTTCCCATCGGAAATGGCTTGTAGATCTGAACAATGAATGACAAACAAAGTGAAATGACAGCAGAACACTCATGTAAATTAAACTTGTATTTATTTTAAATAATTTAACTTGTATTTATTCTTCACTTTACGATGTGCATATTGTAAATAAAAAAACGTGATAATATAATAATCTAAAGTTTCAAGGTGGTTTATCAGTCTTCAATATCCGGTGGCAGCTCCGTCCATGGCGATCACCGCAGGGACAACTTTGAATAAATGATCTATGTACTTGTACTTGTACATAGTTCGGGGGTTACTTTGGTCCAAAACTGGTAAATTCCGTTGACGAGTTCTTCTTTTGTCCGTGGCTTGACATGTCTTCGCAGATGATACTTCATTGCACTCCAAATCAACTCTCTTGGATTCAAATCGGGTGATTCGGGAGGAAATACCATTACAGTTACCTTCTCATCCTTCACCCATTGTTTTGTTGAGTGGCTGACATGTTTCGGATCGTTATCTTGATAGAGTCTGTGTTTCTTCGGATAGACTTTCTTGGTGAATGGCTGTAGGTAAAAATAAAAATCATTTCATATTAATTTCTTATAAGCATGTCTTTCGTCTTTAAATTACAATTACTCTATTTTAGATTGGTATTCAAAGTTTTCCCGTTTATATTAACGCACGTAGTGATATGTACATATTTGTACTTACCAGGAGATATTTCTTCAAAATGCTCTGGTAGCCATCACTGACCATTCGCCCAGTGAACAGGCAAATGCGCGTCGCTCCTCGCCTGGAAATCCCTGTCCACACATGCACCTGAAATCGATAGAAATATATTTTTTCCATTATACATTTCTGTACGCATGTATGAAATATTTATTGTATCTTAAATGTTTAAATACCTACATTCGAAATATAAGTTATATTTTAAAATATAAATAAATAAGTCAGCACATGCATTTACCTTATAGGGATGCTTGGGGATGCCCTTTAATCGTCTTCTGCACCCTCGGCGACGGAATGACAAGGTTACATTCGCCTGCATTTTCACGGACGATTCATCAGTTAAAATCACATCATCAAATTGTTAGTCAGTTCGAAGGATGTCCAAACAGTATTGCTTCCTCTTTTTTCTTTTTATTTCCCTGACTATCTGGCAGTATCTGGAGCTTGTGGCTGTCCAGCCTAACCCCTGGCGAGCTCTTTTGATAGTTGAAATGGAGACTTTGTGATTGTATTTATCTTCTAACTTTTTCTGGAGCTCTGGCGCGGTTATTTCATCATCTGTCTCCATTTCTCGATCAATGAACGCGAGATGTTCGGGGCCAAGTAGCTGCTTCTCTGGTCGTAGTCTAGATTTCGGCCTTCGTTTTCCTGATTCCAGCTCAGAGGCCCGTCTTGCTAGGTACAATTTAATGGATTTGGTAGTTATTCGAATCCCGTCTTCAGCAATCGGTCGTTTTCTAATTTGTAAAGGTCCCACATTGGCGCTGTTGAGCGTGTCGATCTTTGCTTGAAAATATCCGGAAATTCGTGGAATGGGTACAGCCATGGTGTTTTTCTCTCAGTGATCGTATCATCGTTGTTCGTGCCGTATTCATAGTTGATGAACAGTGATTATCGGTATAGGATTAGTGTCAAAAATCAACTTCAATCTGTCAGTTCAATCTCCCGCTATCAATGTGCCTTTACAAATTAACTGGAAGATTAACACAACATAGCGGGATGAAAAAAAACAACAAAATAATAACAGATTAATCCCAGACGGATTGTCCTCATACTAATTCGTTTCATCTATCATTTGATCAAAACGAATACGCCGCAGACTTTAAACGTGTACATTCATGTATTTGTGCATGAATAATCTGCGATGATATACGTACATGTACTCAAGTGAAATCGTATTGAACTGCCGTCGACTGTACTGCTTTCATAGTAATATGGATTATAACTTAAAGTGAAAGATTTTCCCATCGGTCGGTCTTCTTCCTGCCAAATCATACTGTCAGTTCAGTAAAATATAACTTCTGCACAGTAATATGTTGCAAGATTTCAAACACGTGTTCTCATTTTCCCGCGAAAAGCCACGTGGGGTCAAACTGGTCGCGCGGGGCTATATTAAGCATGTTCAGACAGCATCCAACACTTGTACCAAATTTCGTCTGGATAGCTGGGTTGTGTGTAGACGCCAGATTTCATGAGGGTTGATCTATTTCACAGAGGAGTGAGTTCTGTTTGATTGGTGACAAATCCTCAGAAAGGGATTACCAGACTTCAATCAAATCAATCAACCGATTTCTAGTAAAAAGGTACGGGTATTACATAATTCGTTTCATCGGTTCTTGTCCCACTGATTAAATATTTATACACTGCATAATCCAGTAGTAAAATCCCGGCCATTTACTCTTGAATGGTCAAAATTAACACAATTTGCAAGAATTTTTGAATATATAAAAACGAATGACTTGAACTTGCGCATCTGTATGAGAAGCGGCCGTAAGATGAAACTTCCAATAAACAAATACCCATTCCTTAATACCAGAAACGCTATTCCGTGAGACGCGCAAGTCTGGGTCAACTTTGAAAGCAGGTGTCCAACGAAACACAAATTACAATCCATTTTGTAAGCAGTGTTTATGATTGAAATAAATCTTAAATCTATTTCCTTTCACAAATTTTCAGATGGAATGCAAATACGCTTTATCGAGGTCCACGTGTTGGCCGGTAACACAAATTCATATACCTGATGTTATTTAATAGACATTCTGTGCAAACAGTTAGCTTCGTGCCGATTAACGCCACGTGGACTCCCAACTGATTTTCTTGAGCTCTCTCGCGTGAACGATCGCTCGATAACAAAGACCTCACTAGCCGGCTCTTACTCCTGCAGCTCGCTTCCAGCCATTGTCTGACCGTGCTGATAGCGCGCGGCCTGAGTTCAATCATGTCGACAGACTACATTTAACAGAGTTAGAACAATGGCCAGCCGATAATCATGGGCATTGGCGCGCTATACCTTTGTGTTGGTGCGCCAACACTAGCCTTTCAGCTGGTCTGAACTGTACAGACCAGCTTAATCTTCCAATTAGTGAACCGCGTTTACGCACTGATAGCGCGCCAACGTGCTGGCCTAATCAGCAAGACTTATTACACCCCCATGAGAGAGAGAGAGAATTAGGGTTTAACGTCGCATTCAGCAATATTTCAGCTATATAGCGACGATCAAACAAAATTCTAAGAAATCAATTGAAAAACTCGGTAAACTAATGCGTTAAAACAGGTACAAACATTAAAATTTGTACAACAAACCAATCTCTCTCAAATAACCTAAAATACAATCTTCTTTCACTCTGCAAAAAAGATCTTCCAGCGTATCTGCTCGATAAAAAGTATCTCTAACAGTTTTAAAATCTATACAGTCCAGGAGAATATGTTTCACCGTCAGATCTTCATGGCAAGGTATACACCTTGGAATCGGCTCCTGTTTTAGTAAATATTCATGAGTGAATCGTGTGTGACCGATCCTACATCGTCTAATCATGGCCTGGTCGAAGCGTTTATCACTGCTCAGGTGAGTATAACCAACCGTTTTTTTTGAACTCGTGAAGTTTGTTATTATCCATAGTATCCCATAGCGATTGAAACAGCCTTCTTACATATGCACAGATAGATGGTCTGAAATCGCTGTATGGGAGACCAACAGGGTCAACTTCTCCATCTAAAGCTGCCTTAGCTAGTCTATCAGCTTCAGTGTTGCCTTTGATGTCAACGTGACTAGGCACCCAACAAAACACAATATCTATCTGTTGATCAAATCTGGTACACCCCCATGATGTGACCCTTGCCGCCACGCGCCGGAAGAATATAGTCCGGTCAAACCACTGAACCATTGTGAGCATGTCGGCGGTAAACAAAGGCTCCCCGTTGGCGCGCTTGCCGGATCGCTCGCTAACAGCCGTCACCGCTTAAAACTGAATTGTTTTCAAAGAGTTCCCCTCTGGCGGTGTACGGCAAGAACACAATCTATTCTACAGTTTAAATTACTGGCTAAGTAATTAAAAAATATATAGAAGATTTGACTTCTTCAATAAGAATGCTGTAAACGTTTATCTATCATTTTTTGTTTGCGCTCCAAGGAAACTCGGCCGTCTTGTGAACATTCGGTTGAGACTACGAATAATCTTCATTAACAAAAAGTTTCGCCAAAGATAGCTTAAAGTATGCCTAAATATATTATCAGAATTCATAAAACGTTGGTGTGTGCAAATTGCGAAGGCCGCCTCCTCTTTCAGAACGGCCAGTAAAACGGTTGAACGTAACATTTCAAATGAATACAGCTTCGTATAAATTCAGACACACGGGCGAGTCGAGATCATAATCGGGGCAACATGCAGTGCTCGGTCAGATTAGTTGTCTCTTTGGCTTGTCTTGTTACAACCGCCTAACCAAAATATACACAGAAACTCAAAAGATCAATTAGCCCCTTACAGAGAATGACAAATGCTCCAATTGTATATGCTCTTTATTCGTTACCGCCCGACTGTTAGAGGTTGCACACGAAATAATATATAACTTCCGATGAGGAAATAAGAATTAACAAGTATTTATGGCCCACACATCCATCGTTCCAGCTAAATAACAAAAACGAAACAATAACAGAGATTTCTACCTAAACAATAAGTTAATGCCATTTCATTTCTTTTCAAACGAGACGCAGACGCGCATTTTGTTGGACGAAAGCGGGATATCGCTTTACCCCGTCAGAGAGAGAGAATGCACTATTATGTTTATATTCTCCACTTGTTTACGCCAAACTTAACGAGATGAATAATCTTGACAGTGTTGTTTTCTTGCTGACAATATAACATCCGCTATACTGTTCGACAGGAAGTATACATTAACACATATGAAATGTAGGTCTTGACGGAGGGAGGGTCTTCAGCTATAAATAATGTGGGTCCACTGTTCGTTTTACCATTCTCACCTCGTCTCTCATTACAGAAATCAGTCTACCTGATCTTACTGAATATCTCACTTACTATCGGCAAAACATATTTTTCGTCGTGAATTTACACCAGGATTGCGCCGCAAGAAAACCCTGACGTCAACATGTCTCGCCGAAATGCAAATAAAGGTAAAACTTGTTGCACGCTTTTCTCTTGTACAATAACACGTGAAATTCTTGCCTATATTCATATTACATAAATGAAGTTACATTTGATTGTGTGTATTGCTTTCATCATAATGCATCATTTACATGGTTGTTTGCCTTTATTTCCAGTGGCCAAATACGCTTTCATTAAGTTCGTCTGCGATCAGAAAACGTGGCAGCTGAAGACTTCAGAGCTGAGATCCACCACCCCCATTAGAGTGAACTCACAGGTTTTTGCCCCATGGGAAGGACAACGATTGCAGGCTATTGTCCTTGGCTTAGCGGGTAAGGCAACTTATCCGCAGCATAGACTAAACTTCCAAGAAAATAGATTCGTAACTTTATGTGTACGTTCTCTTGAAGAAATTATACAACCAAAAGCAAATGAAATTATAAAACAGTTTCCAACCGACAAATAAGTAAAATGTAATTATGTTTATAAAAATTATAAATAGGAAATTATGAAACTGCTTCTGGCTTTAAAGTTCAACGTCATCTTTATTGTTTATTTTTAGACGACGTAACGGTTCTGACAGAGCTGGAGCGGAATTATATGCGTTCTTTGAACCATCGGAGCTCGAAAGCAGAGAGTTCAGCCTCCAAGCGTCGTGTTCCTGTACCAACTGCTCACAGACAGGCTCGTCCAGTCAGCGCTGCTCAAAGAAGGGCCTCTCAGTTGAGAAACAGAGCTGTGAAAAGAAAAGTGACAAAGGTAATTAATAACTATCAAATTTCATGAATACGCCTTTCTGTGACGAAAATAATCTAATAATAGTTGATACCAGTTCATTTAATTTCTGCTCTGCCCGTGTTCTTTAACCATCGAGTATCCATTATCCATTACCGATTATGTGCTTTTGTTTTTTAGCCAATAGAGTTCGTTGAAGATACTCAGAGATCGCCGATCCTGAAACGAACAAGAACTGAAAGAAAGATCAGCCATCAACCCCTACCAACGGCTCAACTGAAGCGACTGCGCCCGCCAACTCCACACCTGGCGATATCAACGACAGGAGTGATAAAATGTTGGACATTTTGCAGTGTTTGGATAGAAAGCTGGACAGCGTACTGCAGTCTAGCAAATCGACGACAACATCATCCAGTACACAGACGATAACATCATCATCTATACAGACATCCACTAGAAGTCCACGCACCAACAACATCATCACCCCAAACCGAACCTGCAGACGTCCTCAACATAACACTGTCTACTTCCACTACACAGCTCCTGCTACATCTTGACACTGAATCACCCGACCCCACACCACCATCACCGGATTATTTCGACTTTGCCATAGACATCACCCAAGAAACACAAGCAACTCTATGCCATTACGACAACGACAATACCCTACTCCACATTCGTGATAATATAATAATCTAAAGTTTCAAGTTGGTTTATTTTGGTTTATCAGTCTTCAATATCCGCTGGCAGCTCCGTCCATGGCGATCACCGCAGGGACAACTTTGAATAAATGATCTATGTACTTGTTACATAGTTCGGGGGTTACTTTGGTCCAAAACTGGTAAATTCCGTTGACGAGTTCTTCTTTTGTCCGTGGCTTGACATGTCTTCGCAGATGATACTTCATTGCACTCCAAATCAACTCTATTGGATTCAAATCGGGTGATTCGGGAGGAGATACCATTACAGTTACCTTCTCATCTTTCATCCATTGTTTTGTTGATTGGCTGACATGCTTCAGATCGTTATCTTGGTAGAGTCTGTGTTTCTTCGGATAGACTTTCTTGGTGAATGGCTGTAGGGAAAAATAAAAATCATTTCAGATTAATTTATTATGAGTATGTCTTTCGTCTTTAAATTACAATCACTCTATTTTAGATTGGTATTCAAAGTTTTCCCGTTTATATTAACGCACGTAGTGATATGTACATATTTGTACTTACCAGGAGATATTTCTTCAAAATGCTCTGGTAGCCATCACTGACCATTCGTCCAGTGAACAGGCAAATGCGCGTCGCTCCTCGCCTGGAAATCCCTGCCCACACATACACCTGAAATCGATAGAAATATATTTTTTCCATTATACATTTCTGTACGCATGTATGAAATATTTATTGTATCTTATTGTTTAAATACCTACATTCGAAATATAAGTTATATTTTAAAATATAAATAAATAAGTCAGCATATGCATTTACCTTATAGGGATGCTTGGGGATGTCCTTTAATCGTCTTCTGCACCCTCGGCGACGGAATGACAAGGTTACATTCGCCTGCATTTTCACGGACGATTCATCAGTGAAAATCACATCATCAAATTGTTCGTTAGTGCGAAGGATGTCCAAACAGTATTGCTTCTTCTTCTCTCTGTTTATTTCCCGGACTATCTGGCAGTATCTGGAGCTTGTGGCTGTCCAGGCTAACCCCTGGCGAGCTCTTTTCATAGTTGAAATGGAGACTTTGAGATTGTATTTATCTTCTAACTTTTTCTGGAGCTCTGGCGCGGTTATTTCATCATCTGTCTCCATTTCTCGATCAATGAACGCGAGATGTTCGGGGCCAAGTAGCTGCTTCTCTGGTCGTAGTCTAGATTTCGGCATTCGTTTTCCTGATTCCAGCTCAGAGGCCCGTCTTGCTAGGTACAATTTAATTCGCCAAAGCTAACCTTTCAGCTGGTCTGAACTGTACTACTGTAAAAGTTCGATTTTTTGCTGTCTAACAGTAAGATACTATTTCACAAAATTCGTCAATTCTCACCCAAGGTGCACCAAAAAAGAACTTACTGTCGGTTTCTGAAGTTCGAGCTAAACGGATCCCACTCGACGATGATGTATGTCGGATTTTGCAGGTGAATGAGTGAATATGATTTAACGTCGCTTTCAAAACTATTTTAATCAGATCACGACGTTTGGTTCTTATTCATGTTCACACCCGGAAACCACACGGTAGGATCCTATTTCTTTTAACAACTGGGAGCTGAGGTCTATTCTTAGTATGACCTGAATTGTGCACAACGGCAACCTAGGTCAATCATCGATATCTTTCATGTAGATCAAGTAGTAGCTTGGCGCTCATAAGGAATGCCTCACCGTGGAATTTTTGCAAACGCTTGGAAGTGTAACGTATTATTGCCACGTTAACAACAGGTTATATAGTCACTGACAATATTACGAATCTCGAAAGTAACACTGAGCTAAGGATGAACGCAGTTTAATACATGAATTGCCGGTCGTCCGAAAGTGGCAAAAAAAGAAGAATTATTGCCCCTTTTTGAGGAGCAATATTTGGATACATCAATGGGTTCAACATGGGCCTCGGGAAAATCACCATCACAAGTTTGTTTGTAGAGAGAGAGAGAATTAGGGTTTAACGTCGCATTCAGCAATATTTCAGCTATATAGCGACGATCAAACAAAATTCTAAGTAATCAATTCAAAAACTCGGTAAACTAATGCGTTAAAACAGGTACAAACATTAAAATTTGTACAACAAACCAATCTCTCTCAAATAACCTAAAATACAATCTTCTTTCACTCTGCTAAAAAGATCTTCCAGCGTATCTGCTCGACAAAAAGTATCTCTAACAGTTTTAAAATCTATGCAGTCCAGGAGAATATGTTTCACCGTCAGATCTTCATGGCAAGGTATACACCTTGGAATCGGCTCCTGTTTTAGTAAATATTCATGAGTTAATCGTGTGTGACCGATCCTACATCGTCTAATCATGGCCTGGTCGAAGCGTTTATCACTGTTCAGGTGAGTATAACCAAACGTTTTTTTGAACTCGTGAAGTTTGTTATTATCCATAGTATCCCATAGAGATTGAAACAGCCTTCTTACATATGCACAGATAGATGGTCTGAAATCGCTGTATGGGAGACCAACAGGGTCAACTTCTCCATCTAAAGCTGCCTTAGCTAGTCTATCAGCTTCAGTGTTGCCTTTGATGTCAACGTGACTAGGCACCCAACAAAACACAATATCTATCTGTTGATCAAATCTGGTGTCATATAATTGTAGAATTTCCAAGATGGTGGGATGAGTGGAATTTCCATTTTTAATTGCTTTACGGCATGACAGTGAATCTGAGAATATGACATATTTTTTCCTTCTAGTGGATCCAATACCTTCTAAAGCAGATAATAGAGCTTTTGCTTATGCAGTAAATATGGAATTTTGACCTGGCAGTCGATACGTTTTAGTTTTGGAACTAAAGATAGTAGCACATGCTACTCTCTCACCATCTTTAGAACCATCTGTATAAATAGCCTGATGTGAACTGTATTTCTCTCTCAGTAGACCGAATTCCTGAGTATACACGAGCTGGCTCGTGTCTGCCTTTTTATATTTAGTCAGTGAAATATCTACTTCTGGTGTGGCTAACTGCCATGGTGGAGTTGGCAAGAGCTCGTTAGGTAAAATCTGACTAACTTTAATACCAGCTGCTACAAGATGTGGTTTCATACGGATTCCAAGAGGTGGAATAATCGAGGGTTTTAGCGAATATAAATCTGCGTACTCAGGGTTGAAAACACAGTTAAATGCAGGATTTGAGTGGTTCGAACGCAGTTTTGTGATATATTGCAGCGATAATTTAATTCTCCGAAGTTCTAAAGGAATTTCATCCGCTTCTACGTACAAGCTTTCTTTGGGTGATGTTCTGAACGCACCGAGGCAAAGCCTTAGTCCTTGATGGAGAATAGGATCTAGCTTTGCCAAGTTTGACTTGCTTGCACCATTGTAAACAATAGAACCATAATCGAGTTTGGAACGAACAAGCGATCGATACAAATGAAGGAGAGTTTGCTGATCTCCCCCCACTTATAGCTGGCAACGACTTTCAACAAATCCAGAGCTTTCGTGCATTTGGCTTTTAAGCAATTTATATGTGATTTGAATGTTAGTCGTTGATCAAAACCACATGCCTAGAAATTTGACCTCTTTTACTACTTTGATTTCAGTTCCGTCTAATTTTAGTTTTGGATCTTCGTGCTGGAAGTATTTTCTGCAAAAGTGTATGCAATTTGTCTTAGCTCTGGAGAACTTGAAACCATTTTCTAGACACCATTTCTGAATTCTGTGTAGACAAAGTTGTAATGTTCTCTCAATACTGTGTATACTTTTCCCACTACACGATATATTGAACTCGTCTACAAAAAGTGAGCCATCAATTGATTTATTCAGAACTGCAGCCAGGCTGTTGATCTTAATACTAAACAGAGTAGTAGACAAAATACTGCCCTGTGGGACACCCTGGTCTTGATCAAAATGATCAGACATAGTTGTACCCAAACGAGAGAGAGAGAGAGAGAATTAGGGTTTAACGTCGCCTTCAGCAATATTTCAGCTATATAGCGACGATCAAACAAAATTCTAAGCAATCAATTCAAAAACTCGGTAAACTAATGCGTTAAAACAGGTACAAACATTAAAATTTGTACAAGAAACCAAATACAATCTTCTTTCACTCTGCTAAAAAGATCTTCCAGCGTATCTGCTCGATAAAAAGTATCTCTTACAGTTTTAAAATCTATGCAGTCCAGGAGAATATGTCTCACCGTCAGATCTTCATGGCAAGGTATACACCTTGGAATCGGCTCCTGTTTTAGTAAATATTCATGAGTTAATCGTGTGTGACCGATCCTACATCGTCTAATCATGGCCTGGTCGAAGCGTTTATGACTGTTCAGGTGAGTATAACCAACCGCTTTTTTGAACTCGTGAAGTTTGTTATTATTCATAGTATCCCATAGCGATTGAAACAGCCTTCTTACATATGCGCAGATAGATGGTCTGAAATCGCTGTATGGGAGACCAACAGGGTCAACTTCTCCATCTAAAGCTGCCTTAGCTAGTCTATCAGCTTCAGTGTTGCTGTACCCAAACGAATTTGGAATTGTCTATCATTCAAAAAGTTGGAAATAAAAACTGGTAAACGACCTTTTAATCCCATCTTTTGAAGATCTTTAAGAATCCCGTATTTCCATGTAGTATCATAGGCTTTTTCTAAATCAAAAAAGATAGAAACCACATGTTCGTTCTTGGCGAAAGCATTCTTAACAAACGAATCTAATCTAACTAAATGATCAATGGTACTTCTATTTTTTCGGAAACCAGCTAGGGGCCGTATGAAACCATGTACTTCAAGATCCTCATGGTACTCGTATGAACAGGCACAATGAAAGCGTGACTGAGATAATTATTTTTTAGATGACGACTCTATAGCGAATATTATGGATTAAGAATACTGATCAGCGATACGGATTTGATATTTTTGGAACATCATGATGTCTTGCCGGCATCATTGAAAACTGTTGACCGCTTCTCTCTTGCAAACAAGCCTATGTTTATGTATACTATGATTGTCTTTTTGAATTTGGTGCTAATACTGTTATATGGAAAATGGAATAGGTCTTTGGATTATGGACGCGGATAATCTCTAATGGACGACGGCTGGATTATGAATGACGGACTAGACGCTTGTAATTCTTTCGCTTTATTGGTCGGATTTAATTCGAGAAAATTTCCCCGAAAGAAAAACGATATCGCGAATCAGTCGAGACAAAAAACTATTAAAACCGATTGAAAGTAGTGCTGCTTTTGACTTCGCCAGCCTGGTATCTTGTCTAGCATGTTACATTGTTGACAAATACCCGTAGACTAGGGAACCAGGTTACTGGTTCCATCAAAACTAAATATCCCATGCATGTTTTCGGCCCCACTGATAGACCCATGATACATGAATTCACAAAAGTGTATTCTCAGTGTATATGTCCGTTGTTATAGAAAGAGCATGTATGAGAACAAAACATAATGCCGTCGATATTCCTTGTTTGATTTTAAATAGTAAAGACGGGAGATGGATTTTTTGGGTGGTCAGATGTTCAACCGGACTGATAATCACTGGACTACATTTTATTAAGTATAATCAAATACAGCTTTTTGAAAATGTGATAATTCAATTTTACCTGGGTATATAATTTATGTAGCACCCTCACACATAGCCGGGTAACAGACGTCATCGTACTCATTCGCCTCTGGTTTCGTGATATTCTCTCGAAGCTTTCTCGATCACAATTTGTCGACATTCTCTCGATAAAAATAAAAACATTGATTCTCGATGAATCAAAAAGACGAATAAAAGCGATATCGAGAAAATCGATCGAAAGTTTTGAAAACGATTTCGTTCTTTCATACTTTTCTCTCCACATTCTCTCGAATTCCCGATCCTATCCACCGAAAAACAACAACGAACATTCTCGGTTGGTTTCTTCGTGTTCTACAAAATTCCTGCTTTTCTTCGAGGATAATTGGGCAAAATCTATTTATTTGAACCAAGACTATTATTATTAATTGATCATGTAGTTTTTGCAAAGAAAACACAAAAATAAAAAAATTCAAAAAAATATGACCGAAAAATCGTCTGTTTTGAAGATGTTACTGTGACGTCATCAAAGCGGCCATCTTGGATTTTTCTTACATTTACTACTCGAGCTTGACCCAATGGTATAATGTGACAAGTTTCAGCCTTCAGCCTTCTAGCTCAGGGGGCAAGAAAAATCCCAGGGTAGATAGGGTTAATCTAGAGACCATCATAAGACAACATTTTGCAAAGATTCAGTCTAGCTGCCTTTGTTATTGGGATATTGGATTCACAGCAAACCTGATTGCTATTCAAATTTTGATTTGTGTGAACTTGAGAGATAGGTCAAGGACAGTCCTGAGTGAAACTGACCTACACGTCCTCTTACAGCTTTATTCCAAAGATCAACATTCTAGCTCAGTTTACCCCTTAAACATTATGTTCACAAGAAAGTATGACTGCTACACAAATTTTTGCCTCTGAACTGTTAAACTAGGTAAAATGTCAGTCCTGAGTGAACTTGACCTTGAGGCGCTCATGAAGTACCACACAGGATTTCTCTTTCATCCCTATATACCTCAAGGATCCAATTTTCAACTTCGGAGGAAACTTCTCCAGTAACTCAAGATGATGTGCCTCCCTCCATCATGCTATCTTCGTGTTATCTGCATGTCCTGCAGCTCGCTGCAGGGATAACGGTTATTCCATTTGTGTTTTACTGCTTTGATATTTCTTGACTTGGTTTGAGGTCCTTAATTAGCCACTTCATTTCCTTTGCTTATTGACGATACCGATTCTCTGAGGAACATAATAAGTAATACTGTGTTTTGTTAAACGTTTTGAAAAGGAAAAATCTTGATAATCTATATATTTAATGGTATTTGTAATCGCACGCGAGAAAAGCCAATTTGATCGTTTATTTCTGTACGGCGTACCACGTTGAGCACAGCCGTTATTGTCAGATCACCGAAGTTAAGCAACGTTGAGCCCTGTGATACTGGTATGGGTGATTGGGTGCTGTATTGACTGGGGTAATCAGCGTCCAGGATAATAGGAACTGTGGACACTCTCGTGTCCGGGCATATGTAGGCACCGTCGCGATATGAATGGAAAGTTAAATCCTAATCACTCACTCACCACTCACTTTATTTCCGTAGCTGCTCAACCTATCTGTTAAATTACAGTTGGGGTTAGTATATTGTTCACACAGTGTGCTTGATCTCTCTCGCAACAAATTAACATTTGACTCCAGGTGTATCATGCTTTGTATTCAATCACATGTTTCAAAAATATTAAATCCTTATCGCTGATTTTTATTCTTAATCCATATTGTTATCTATAGAAAGATGTATGACAGTCAAGCTCTGATGAACACGTGTGGCATCTTGATATACATATAAAGGCTCTAGCCAACCAAAATTTGACAAGTTGCGAAACATGACGCCGAAGATCTTGCACGTTACGCTGGTATTTTGTTATCAGCGTGCGATACGTATCGCTAAATTTGAGAAACGTTTAGTGGATGCGCTATCGCGACGTCTAAAACCCTGCCCAGAAAAATAGGTCGGCCTGGTTGGCGGGCTCGTCATTGTTACAAAAATGGTAATGTTCGATGCACCATTCCTGAAATGTTTTCCTGGATTTTGATGGATTCTGTGATTTAAAAAAGTATGTCTAATTTTTGTTGTAACAACAAAGTGGTGTCAATGACACTCAAGTTAATCTTGGTCCCCAATGAGGCTATGACAATCCTGTTAAAAAATCTTGCCAAATATTTCAGCTTAACATCATCAGCAAACACAATGATGCTTACACTGCCTACATTTCATCGGGACACAACTAATTCACCAGATTTGCTTCTCGTCACCCTTGGGAGTGCACATTTCGATCAATGCATGTTACCAGACGTTCTTATTTACTAAGATATGTTCGATATTTGAAAGGCAAAACGTGTTTTGATGGCTTGAAAATGATATCAACTTAGAAGTGGTAGACCGACGAAATATTAAGAAAAAGCACCCAGGAAAAGATGGTGAGAATTGTTGTGTTACCATCCGCGGATAAGTCGTTTCTGGGTAATGTGATGGTGCTGAATCCGAATTTGCTTGCTATTCGAATATATTTTCAGGCTCAAGTGTCGAAAATCGAAAGAGTTATCAGCTGTCAATGTAGGAAGCCCAACCTGAACAACTATTTCATGTCGATTTTTGCCAAAGTTTTTTTGAAACGCACATTTATCTTTATATTATATTTTACATAGAAGGTTAAAATCTAAGCGAAGAACGATGAGCTATGTTGTCGAAACGTTTAACGAATATGTACTTTCCGGACCATGACTGGTTATTGAATGACGGATCACACGCTTGTATTCTAGAAAGTTTCCAACTCGGGCCTAACTGTGATGTTCCTCGTGGATAATTACACGAAAATGCTCAATCAACAAGGATGAAATCGTTAGGTATCATGTAAAATCCCTTGAATTATGCACATGACTTAGATAACCTATTGTAATTCATTCGAATTCACAGATAATAATCTGCACAAGGAAACACGCAAATTCATTTATGGAGGACGGCTGTATTTTGAATGTAGGATCTAGAACCTGACACGAATAGGAGTTCTTTTTTAGACGAAATGGCTTCAATTCGGAAGACCAAGGAAAACCCCAAAATAATCAATTATATATCACGTCGTTCAACAAATCTGATCGAGACTAGGGAAGATTTACGACCATTTTCTTCCAAGCAGTTTCGCTATCCAATAATGTTTTGAAAAAAATGTTGATTGTGTGTCGGGCGAAGATCTAGAATTCAATAGTGAAATGTAAAAAAAATGGTCACCATTTTCAATTCAGTAAAGGAGGCTTCACATGGGACCAATAGACCTAAAATGAGCCAAAAATAAGCACAGACAGCACTATTAATCTATAAGGTATTATGTGCGTTTTAACATTCGGCGAATTAGTTAGGATTGGGATGCATCTACATGTCTGTTTGCACAATATAACTTCTGTCTGACTGCTTTACGTAGAAAACATAGCCCACAAGGGCGTTGTTCAGTTTATTTCGCTTACGAACGACAAGAAAAACGTGTATTTGTATAGAAGATCGATGTGTTATCAGGTATATAACCTATATTGTCACAAGTATTTCATTACGAAATTCCGGGAAAGGACGGGTCCTAACAAGAAATTACATACTCTGCAAGATATTGTCAAGATGTTGCACGAAACCCCTCCTGACAAACTCCCATGCTTTGTGGCTAAAAAATTGAGTCGTCTTCCTCCAGTATCAACGAATCATATTGATGTATCTACGCTCATACGGGAAGTTAATGGATTGAAAGTTCAATTAGCAGCTGTGGTTGAAACGGTTACACAGCTCTCTGATCTGAAACAACATATGTCTGAATTTGCAAAGAAAATCGATTCAATTACCAGTGCACAGTCAAGTGTTAACAAAAAGTTGGACAAGCTCACGAATAAATTCCGATGGTTACTACTGGTAGGCCTGAATTCTGTACGCCCAGTAAACCGGAAGTTAATAGTGATAAGCGTACTCCTCCTGTGCTACAGGTTGAGTCGACTCGCATTTGCCTTACGGATACCGTAAATACGCCACTCAATTCCAGCAGTGCGGTTAAGAGCCGTGACACTGTGTCGTCCCCTCAAGACCGACATCCTAATGTCAGTTTGTCTAAGAATGAGTCTGTTAAGCAGACTACTGTGATTACTCCTGAGGCGAATGAGAAGTCTAAAGTTTCCTACTCCAAAGTGGTATCGTCGCATCATGACAATAAATACACTCGTGTGTCTTATTCTAAACAACGGAATAAGCCTAGTCTACGTGGCGTCAAAAGTTATCCTCCCATGGAGATACTTGTTACGCGTCTCGATCTGGACACCACCCCTGAAGACATTCGCAGGTATGTACAGCAAAAGTCTGGTATTGATGCCGAATGTCAACAACTCGAAACCAAGTATGACTCTTATGCGTCTTTCTGGTTGAGCGTACATAGTCGTGATGCCCGTTCCCTGTTGAACGCCGACTACTGGCCTGATGAAGTTCTGGTCCGTAAATATTATAACCAACGCAACAGAAGTCCAACTGATGATAGTTCCCGTGATAAGCAAGTTTATGGGTCTTGGCGTACTGAACAGCATAGATCTCGCTGGAACTGCGATGACGAGTATGACGAATACTAGGGATTCTTCTTGGTACCATTATCACCTTTAATGAACCTTCGGATAAAGTCATATAACTGTCGGTCGCTGAAGTGTTCTGTAGCAGAAATTAACGAGCTGTGTAGTCTTAGTGACATATGTTTGTTACAGGAAACCTGGCTACTGAACAGTGATCTTGGTATTCTTAACTCCATACATTGTGACTTTTACGGGCGTGGCGTATCGGCCGTTGATGACTCTGTCCTATCCACAGGGAGGCCTCATGGAGGTGTTGCCATCCTCTGGCGTAAATCATTTGGTAATAAAGTCGACTTTATTGACTATAACGATCCTAGGATTATCGGTGTGAGTATTGTGTCGGGCAACTCCAAATTACTAGTGATATGTGTATATTTGCCTACTGACTCTCCGGAAAATCTAGAGTCTTACATTGACTATCTCGGCAAGTTAAGGGCTATTATTGAATCGAGTGATATTCCTAATGTAATTATTGGTGGTGATTTCAATGCACACCCGCCACGTGCTTTTGGTGCTGAACTGAATAATTTTTGTTCCGATTATAATCTTTGTATTTCCGATGTTGATCGCTTGCCAATTGATTCTTACACTTACATAAGCGATGCACATTTAACCACGTCGTGGCTTGACCACTTTGTTACTTCTGTCAATGTGGATCATTCTGTGCAATCGGTTGAAATCTTATACGATTTTATTTCTTCTGATCATCGACCGATATCAATATCTATTTCGTGGGAAGTTTTGCCTACGTTACATAACATGTCTAGTCACTCATCAAACCGCAAATCCACTATTGATTGGAGTAGTTTGTCTAATGATGATGTTTATATGTATAGTACCACTGCTGCCCGTCATCTCAGTAATGTATCTGTTCCCGTTGATGCCATCTTGTGTGATAATTCCAACTGTGAAGATGAACATCATGGCGATATTTCCAATTACTATAATTGCATTGTGCATGCCCTATTTACCGCTGGTAATGAGTCTGTGGCTAAGGTTAAATCCAATCGTGAACATGTTGTACCGGGTTGGAATGATTGTTTGTCTGAATTATATGCTCTATCTAGAATTAGCTTTCTCCTGTGGAGGGAACACGGTAGTCCTCGGATTGGTTACATTGCCGATCATATGCGCCTTACTAAACGTCAATTTAAATATGCTATGAGGTCTTGTAAAAAAGAAGAGAACAATATTCGTGCTGATAAAATGGCTGAGGCGTTTTCTAACTATTCTTCTAATGATTTTTGGAAAGAGGTTAAAGCAACCAACTCAAAATATATGTCATTGCCTTGCCGTATTGATCAGGCTGAGGGTTAAACTGATGTTGTTAACTTGTGGAAAGATAAATTTTGTTCTATTCTTAATGATGTTACCACTGATACTTGTAAACTCGAGGTTTTAGACACTCTCCGTAAGCATAGGAACACCACCTCTAGCGTTCCCATTGTTACCCCGGACATTGTCCGCGATCTCATTGGAGACATGAAGAGGTGCAAGTCCCCTGGTGTTGATGGTCTGTGTGCTGAGCACTTAATGCATGCCCCGGAGTCGTTATGTATTCATTTGTCTTTTTGTTTGAACGCTATGCTATTCCATGGCTACGTGCCAAAAGAACTTACTTATGTCAATATAAACCCTATTGTCAAAAACAAGTCTAGTGATATAACTTCATCGGATAATTATCGTCCTATTGCTGTTGCCTCGGATATATCTAAACTTTTTGAATTGTTTCTGTTACGTAATTTTGAGTCTCATTTGTATAGTTCGGATTTCCAGTTCGGTTTTAAGTCTGGTTGCTCCACTGACCAGAGTATATACGTGTTAAAAGAAGTTGTAAACTTTTATCGTACGAATGGTAGTCCTGTTTTTATATGTTTTTTGGTTGCCAGTAAGGCATTCGACAGAGTCAATCATTGGGTATTGTTCAAAAAACTTATTGACCGTCGCATCCCGTTGTGCTTTGTTAAATTATTTTGTATGTGGTGTAATATACAACAGTTTGCCGTGAAATGGGGGTCTACCATGTCATCCTTCTTTTCTGTTTCCAATGGTGTTAGGCAAGGAGGTATTCTATCTCCTTCCTTATTTGCTATATATCTGCATGCCCTTGACGTTACTTTAACTAAAGCTGGTGTTGGTTGCAATGTTGCTGGACTTTTCATTAACCATTTATTGTATGCGCATGACATGTGTCTGCTGCGCCCTTCAGTTAAAGCTCTAGGTATTTTATTGGATTATTGTTCGAGTTATGCTAGCTCACATGATATCATATTTAATACTAAAAAAACTGTGTGTATGGTTCTTTCCCCAAAAGGATATAAAGATTTCCACCCGCCAAGTCTTCAGTTATGTGGGTGTTATCTGAAATACGTGTCTTCTTATACATACTTGGGTCATATTATATGCAATGATTTATCTGATAATGACGATATACAGTACCAAAAACGGAAACTTTGTGTTCCAGCGAACGTTTTGTTGCGGAAATTTCATTTTTGCACCACTGTAGTTAAAAAGGGTCTGTTTAAGGCATATTGTTCCACTATATATTGTTGTCAGTTGTGGAGTCAGTATTCCAAAACTGTTTTACGTGATATGAATGTCATGTATAATAATACAAAAAAGTTGCAGCGCCAGTGCCATGCTTGCCATCAACTCTGTACCGTCTTTTAATGAAGTCCTACGTAAAGCTGTTTTTTCATTTAAATGTCGTATTATACAGTGACAATAATTTACTGTATACAATACGTGAATCTGACATGCAAGTTTATTCCGATTTGTACTCCAAATGGAACGGTCTATTGTACGTAAATGCCTGTAAATAATGAGTACTTATATACAGCTGACTTTACCCCCTTCCCCCACTTCTTTCTTCAATTGTATTGTATGATATGGATGTTTTCTCGTCTGGAATAAAATCATATTATTATTATTATATCTTATAGAAGTATAAAAGTTATACGCGCAAGTCTATGAGAACAGCCCGTATAACAACGTCCTGCTTAGCATTGATATCCGAGCCTTTGAAAGCAAGAGTTGCTGAATTATGATGTCATCCTATGCGATTCTGCATAGGTTGACCAAACTATTCTCATTGCCCTTAACACAAGAAAAACAAAGAAGATCATTAAAATGTATCATATTATGAATGTCTGAGATTTCAGATTGATTACCAATAATTCTAACATGCTCCACTTTATAGCTGTGCGCTGATTGGTCTAGACCTTAAAACATACGGAGATTATCACACGATAATCTTCAGTTGTTTGCTGTGGTCGGTTTCATTCAGGTACCGAAATGGTGACGTCTCATTCTCCTGACGCAGTGCTACAAAGCTGAGCGACGATTGGTTCATTCACTGCGCTGTGGGCGGAGTTCTCATGCTGCAGCTCGTGAACGGACAGCACGCGCGAGCATGGCCTGCAAACCAGTCACGAAAATCTTGCATAAAAACGGGATAAATTTGAAGAAAATTTGCCATTCCGCTCATGAAATGAGGAAATAGTTATCATTGTGCATGTTAGAATGGAGTTAATGACATTCTTAGTGAATATTATGGTGTAATAATTTTTAGATGTTTAGTTTTAGACCTCATCAAAAAACCTCCCGACGGGTCATCAATTTTCGTCTGTCAGATACATTTCAAGTTTAGATAGTAATTGATTGTACAAGCACAAAAGTCGACGACAAATTGAAATGGACAGACTTCAAACATGTTTAGTTACTGATTTAAATCTATGTTTTTGTTAATTCTGAATCAGTTGCTCTTTTATTTTCGCAGCACTGGGATAACTTTTTTTCAGGAAACGGATAAAAACATTTCGTGATTGTTAGCCGGTATACTGACATCAAGGTGGCGTCCTACATCTGACGGTTTTGGACAACTGTTGGACAGTCCCATTTATTCAGCTTGGTGCACTGAATTAGTAGCAAATTTAGCAATCAGTTTGCTGCGAAGAAAGTTTCCAAGAATTAACAAGCCATGTTTGATCGTCATTTTGAGGTCTTATGTGAAACGATAATTTGGTAAAGTCATTTTCTGTAACTGTAAGGATAGAATTGCCCTAAAAATATCAACTGCTCATTTGTAGCAGAAAATGCCCCAGAGTGTTAGAATTTCTCACCAAACTACCTGTCTATGATGACTCAATTCACGAAGTAACTAGTGAAGATTGAAT
Source organism: Hanleya hanleyi (assembly GCA_036873755.1). Classification (NCBI taxonomy): domain Eukaryota; kingdom Metazoa; phylum Mollusca; class Polyplacophora; order Lepidopleurida; family Hanleyidae; genus Hanleya; species Hanleya hanleyi. The sequence goes on along the minus strand of JAVTVY010052823.1, from coordinate 2,095 downwards.
TTGTCTTAAATTAAGTAGCGTTAGTTGAATATCTATGCAGAAGACAACGTTTCTAGCGTAACGGAATCGATAGTTTGCATGAGTTTGTTAAACGCTTTTGGTGAAAAACACTTATTGCAAAGACTTATTGCGAAATTAAATGGAAAATCGATTTTGGCATCAAATAAGCACAACAAGCTGAGATCAGCCCCAATCATGTTTTCTCTAGTCTTCATGAATTTCATTCCGTATTCCGGGTCACCCACATCTTGACATAATTCTTTTCTGGATTTCTACATCGCAACAATCAATCTGAACAGTTCAAGTTAAAGTATGACATTTCACAACTCCAAACATGAAAGGATATGGAAACATAGCAAAAAACTAAATTGAAGCGACTGATATATAAATATTATCGTTCTATTCCTTCAGTACCTGCACAGCGATATGGCCAGGAACATTGACAAACTTACGATCAATGTTATGGAATATGTACAAAATTAAAACCACATTGATTGTTCTTGCTGAGAAATTATTAGGAGATGGAATTTAAATTATGTTAAGTAGCGCATGCTGGAGATCTGTATTGATGAATTTAAACAGGGTAAACAGTTATCGGAAGTTCAAATGGCCCCTAATGTCGGGCAAAGCCCTATTCGATACAATCTACAAGGGGTGGCCTAAGAGATTCAGTACCTTGGAGAGAAAGGTGTTTGGTTTTATGATCTTGCCTAACTAGCTGATTATATCGTCGCATTTGTATATGCCTAAAGGACTCTCTGTGAATTGGCTAAATATGATATTCCATTCGGACTGTCGGGGGTTTCTTCAAATCTGGTGAATGTGGATCACTCACAACGTCGCGATGTATACCCCGCATTGATTATTGTGTTTAACGATTTTGTCGCACTTCTGATTTACACGCCAATAAGATTTGCGCGGATAGTATCAAGTTGAAGGTTACCAGAATGTTTCTTGGACATCACAGTGGGCAGATAATCTTCATCTCATCGCTACAACAACGACTCGTTGGGGTAAAGGTCTCGAGATTGACATTTCATTCGTATTATTGCGTTAGGTTGTGTTTTATAAATTAAATTGCTGAAGGCATGAATTATTTACAATCCTCAACGGATGCAGTGTTGACATGCAGGCATATACAATGCGTTTGCGTGTGCATGCCATAGAGTTTGAGTTTCGGTTTTATATCCGATATATATGTTACATCAATACATTGTTACACTATGATTACCCTCGAGTCGACATTGTATAATGTTCGAATCGCCTATACCTAATTGTTCGCCTACTTGCTCGCAGGGCTAAAGGTCGTCCCCAATCGCCGCTGACAGATATTGATTGATGATGGTTGTCACAGGAGCTCGGATTGGTTATGAGCAGAAACTAATCGGGTTTTTACAGTTCCAGATCACGTCTTGTGATCTCCTTTCACTCAGACGCAGAACATGTAGTGAAACTCGTGTGATATTCAGTTGTGTTGCTCATCATTCAGACCTGTCTGAGCATGGCGGGAGTACACCGAAACCAGTTTTGACTAATGTTACATGACAATCATAATGAAATGATGTGAAAATCAACTTATGCGAAGGAGAACTATTGCTAGCGAAACATTTGCGCCATTACTTGCACTCCTACTGCCCTCTGAACTCTAGAATTTGTTGAACATCTGTCAACGACAATAGGTAAGCTTCCACATGTTACAGTACGTAAATGTACATTCATTTTCCTGTCCCCAATGCGCATTAAATTCACTTTAAAGTGTTTTACTCTCCCTAGTTGCATAGCTGTACTGACAAATGTTTTCAACTTTCTGACCATAAATTATCTAGGCCCCTAATTGGCGCTTGCTGAGATTTGTTATTTTTGCTTGATGTAGATAACATCTTGCATTACAAGCGTCTAGTCCGTCATTCATAATCCAGCCGTCGTCCATTAGAGAATATCCGCGTCCATAATCCAAAGACCTATTCCATTTTCCACATAACAGTATTAGCGCCAAATTCAAAAAGACAATCATAGTATACATAAACATAGGCTTGTTTCCTGCAAGAGAGAAGCGGTCAACAGTTTTCAATGATGCCGGCAAGACATCATGATG
>JAVTVY010052822.1:0-27492 GCA_036873755.1 Hanleya hanleyi | reverse complement strand
GCACGTGCTTGTCGAAAATAAAGTGTCACCACCACTTTCCCGCGTTCGAATGCCACCGGTCGTCCCGTGTCATCTCTTATATCCACCGTGATCGTGTTGATGTGGGTTTGTCGTACAGGCAGGAAGAGCATGTGGGTGAAACTGTGGGTGACTTGATCTCCATACAACTTTTTAATGGGGACCACCCGTAACAGAGGTGTGTTGATATCGCCCACGATGTGGTTGTCCATCACGTCCGAGTAGACGTAGAGTCCGTACATACCCTACTTCATATCCATCGGGATCTCGCCTTGGTGGGCGGTGGGACCAGCGAACGTCCGTAGATCGAAACCCAGCATTTGCTGTAGGATAGGACTCAGTACGACACTCGCGTTGGCGGTGACGATAAGCTCTGCCTTGTCGTTGTGTGCGTTGTAATCGAAGTTCACGTGATTCTTGAAGGGATAGGCTTTGATGGGTCTTGAAGTATTTGTGACCTCCCGTAGAGCCTTATAATGCAACAGTCTTGACAGCCCACCCATGAACTCCTTGGGAGTATCGTATTGGCCTTCAGGGAGAGTGAGTCGGGTGTCTTTTCCTTCGTAGGTCACCTCGTACCACACTTCATTGGCTCGCACGTTGTACCACGAGTAAGGGTACTGAATATCCACCAGTCCACATTCCCACCGGCCAGGTAAATGCAACGGTTGTGGTAATTGAGTCACATACTTGGCCACGGTGTTGTCAGGAAACACATCCAGCGAACTGTTACTGGGTAGGGTGAGGTAAAACATGGCGACTGAGCTGTCCTGCTGCTGCTGTTGGTTTTAATAGGTGTTCCAGACCTTGGGTGGTTGTGTCCGGCGTCGTGTTCGTCGCGTTGACTTGCTACGTGTCACGGCTCTGGAGATGTGCGGTGTCCTGATCAAGGGTGGTTTTTTAAAGGTCTGAAAAGAAGGTGCCCGTTGTGGTGGTGGAGGAGTTTTGGGGGGTGACTCCGGTTCCCAGTCGGATTCCCAAGGTTGTGGAATCTGTCGTGGTGCACGACTCGGCGATTGCTGGGTTTGCTGCATAAAGGCCCAGCGGTGGGGTTCCCCACCAATTCCTGTGGTACATGCATGTCTTTCAAGCCTTGAGCGAAGACCTCCCATCCTCGAGGATCGGTGTGCGATCTGCGTTGACGCATCAGATCATTCACTAAATCCGTCATGTGGGTGCCGGGGACCACCTGATTCTGTACCAGGAGTTCGCCTTTATCATTCCAAGTCATGTTAGGATTCTGTTTCATCCGTTGTAATACCAGGCCAGCTTGTTTCTTGAACGAGGCAGGTACACTCTTCAGCACTTCGTCTTCCACCCACTGTGGGGCTGTGGGGGCTACCCCTGGTAATGGCGGCTGTTGGAACGGTGCTGAGGTCGGCGGTCTGTCACGTGGTGGTGGTGGTGGTGGTGGTGGTGGTGGTGCTGTTGCTGGGGTAGAGAGGGTTTTGTATTGGTCCATGAACGTCATGTACCGTTGAAGCGTCTCATTGTACCGTTGTACTTTCTCACTGTCGCTTAACCCCGGTCTCTGTAAGATCTGTTGCATCTCTCCATCGAGGGTGTTTATGGTCTTCACCGTAGGTGGCACAGGGTAGGGTGATTGGAGGTTTTGAAGCAACCGAGGTTCGACGAGGACCATTTTTCGTGTGGTTCATTGTCGGCCGAAGAGTCCACCCAATACTGGACCCAACACGGAAGCGGCCAACGGTGCTAAGATGGCCCCGAGAAAGCCGCCTTTCTGTAACACCTTTTTCTTTTGTGTTTGTGGGACCCGCTTATGGACTAGGGTTCGTAGACCTGTCTTATGCTTGGCCAACTTGGTCTTCTGAGCCGGAGTCAGTGGTACGTTGCCTTTTAACAGATTGTACCCGATCTCGCACAGACAGCGTACAAGGTCAGGGTCCGCACCGCGTACAATGGTTCGGACCAACTCGGGTGGGGCCGTCTTCAATACACGGAGCGTGGGAGCGTGCTTCCGTACTCGCGCAGACATCATGTACAACTAATGCCAGAACCCACAACTCTACCCTTTTTATCTACTTCAGAGACAAAAAATCAACCCTGCTGTGGTATTCATTCTTTTTATTATCCCCATCATCAAAACACACACACACCCCAGCTGGGGGAGCCACTGTGGGTGTGTTTACATTATTTTTGCAAGTACACGTGGTGGGTCTCTCCGGGAAAGATGCCGGTCCGTAGTCGAAGGTGGTCGGGGGTGGCTTGCTTGAGGTCGAAGAGCATATACCCGTGCTGAGGGGTTGTGGCATCTTTAAAGGCTTCCAACGCAAACGGTGTGCGGCCGGGATATATCTGTCTCGCCAGGTGCAGCAGTTGAGTGGTATCTCTCGGGTTTTTGAAGACCACCAGGTAGTGGGCATTTAAGCTGATGTTCCGATGTTCTTTGTTTTTACTGAACAGATTCTGCACAATGTAGATGATGCTGAGCCGTCGATGGTGGCTGCCTTTGGTAAAGAGTTGGGTGACCCGCGCATCCGTCTCCGCCATGAGATCATCCAGAACCACCAAGGTGTCGGGTTCCAAATCGGCCAGGTTAGGTAGGCCTTCCACGAACGTGATGTGGGGCATTGCTGCATACGCTTCCTGCCATTCTCCGTAACACCACACGACTCTGGCAATGGGTGGAGTGATCATGCTGTCGGCGTGTTCGAGGAGCTTCCGGACGAAGTGCGTTTTGCCGGAACCCGTCGGTCCTGCGATGAGACACGTGAAGGGATGCTGCCAACGGGGATCCATGGTTCGAGGTGTATCCGCTGTCGTGGTAACCCGCTCTTGTAAATTTGGTACGAGTGAACTGGAGTGGTGGTGGGTACAACGTCGGTCGTCGTTGTCTGTTCACGTTCAGGGATGATGATGGTGGTGATGGGTACAACGTGGGTCGTCGTTGTCGGTTCACTGTGAGGGATGAAATCCGGTGGGTCTTGAGACGTAGTAGGTGTACTTGGTGTAAGTGTAGAGCTTACACTCGACGTGGCTTGTACACGGGGTGTGGTGGTGACTGGGCTCGATACGACTGGTGCTCTCTGTAGACCCGTTTCACTGATGGCTGGTGTTCTCAGTTGGTTAAGTAACGTACTGACATAGGCTACGTCGTAAAACACACCTCCGTACAACACACTCAGCAGGGTTAGCACTATCACCCCAAAGCCTACTTGCGCTTTGCGCGTTTTGGAAGACGCTGTGTTCAGAGACGGTTGCACCGTGTTCATGGTCGGACGTGGAATGTAGGAGGACGGCAGTGGTGTCTGGCTTTATAGTCGTTTCACCTGGTTGGCAGCGACCCAGGAATTGAAGGAACTGGGCCAGCCTTGCCATTTGACGAAATGAAACAGTTTGCCACGTCGACGTTCCGTTTTCAAAATCTGCTCCACCGTGTAGTAGTCTTGCTGTGTTTTTACGACAGGCTGTAATTCCGTCTCGTAAAACGTGCCTAGCAACGGTTCCCCTTGAAGATCTTCCAGTTCGTAGACTCGCCGCTGTCGGGGTAGGCGCCGTTTAATCAGGAAGTGCTCATCGCTCCAGTTGGGCAAGTAACTTTTCTCGAACTTGCCCTTGACTTTACTGATCCGTACAGGGTCCCCGACCTTGAACATCGCCTTCGGTGCTCGTTGCGATGGCATGGGGTACAAGACACGCCGGACTTGGGCTTCATTGCGTTGGGTCACGGTAATGGGGGCTCTCTGTATACTTCGATGATAGGCTCGATTGTAACCCCTCACCAGTTTCCGTAGAACATCGATGTACCGCCTTGTATTCTTATAGGTGAAATATTTATACATGCGGCCTTTGAATGTCCTGTTGAACCTTTCCACCACGGAAGCCTTGGTCTCGTTGTACGTATGGAAGAAAAACACCTTCTGTTTCTTGAGAAAGGCTTGGAACGGTCTGTTGAGGAATTCCGTGCCTTCGTCGGTTTGCAAATACAAAGGTTTGCGCCCGGTCTTGAAGATGTCTTTGAACGCCGCTATGAGATTTGCCCCCGTTTTCGTCCGGATGGGTACCACCCACGCATACTTGGATAGAATATCGATGCACGTCAAGATATACCGATTCCCATCGTTGTGTTTGGCAAAGGCGCTCATATCGACCAAATCCGCTTGCCACTGGGCATCTATTCCTCCCACGATGACCCGGTTCCGTAGAAAATGGCGACGGACAGCTCGATGTAAGGTATAGGTGTCTTGTTTTCTTAACCAATCTCGGACTTGGGCACGTTGTATCCCCTGGGGTTTGGCCGCTCGATAGAGAGCCGACAAGGCACTATAGGCCGCCGGACTGTCGGGACTGTAGTATAAGTTATCCAACACCTTCTCCCAGCGCTTCATGGTGACAAAATGATGATGGACCCTGGCTCTATCGTTTATTTATAACGGGTGTATCTTGGGCCGGAGTTTCTTTCTGATTTTCTTCGTGGGCTTCCACAGTGGCCATGGTAAATGACCAGTCCAACTCGTCTGATGACCGCTTGATAAGCACTTCATCCACATCTACCACGGCATCTTCCAATGCAGACCATAGATCAGGGTGAAGGGTAAAATGCACTGTACCTCCATCTAGCCGAGCCAATTGAGCAAAGAAAGGGCCGCGTCGGATGTACACATCGTGACACAAGTGGATGAGGTCGCCGTCCAGTTCACCAGACAACACCCGTTTGAATTTGGTCCAGCCCTCCCGGGACAGACGAATGTGAGCCGGGCACGGTTGTGTAGGGTCCGCATAACAGACGTCTCCCACCTCCTCCATGATATCGACCTTATCCGCATACACGTGCAGGAAAACCTCGGGGGTCAAGCTGAAATACGCCAGTACTATATGCTCCGTCATGGTCAGTACGTGAATGGTACCAGATTTCACTGTCTCTCGTATTTATAGGGAGAACCCCGTGAGATCAAAGGATCAGGTGGTCATGTCATTGGGCTGACTGAGTCTAGCCGGGTAATCAATGGCATCGTCGTCGGGTTCATGTAGTTGTTCATGGGGTTCAGCCAGCGCGTCCTCAATAGCACGAGCCCACGCCAACTGGTCTGATGATCGCTCGTCCGGTGTAAACAGCTGGTCCACAATAGGCACCACTTTCTCCAAGGCTGACCACAGATCGGGGTCTAGGGTGAAGCCTCGCGTAGGGTCTTGGTAGTGGCCCAGGCGTAGGAAGAGGGAGGTACGGTATACGTAGATGGCATTGTCTATGTGGATGAGGTTTCCGTCGAGCTGGCCGCTCAACACCCGTTTAAATTTGGTCCAGCCGTCACGAGGTAGTGTCACCGTATTCGATACGGTCTCAGCGGGCGCCCAGCAAATAGTTCCACGGTCTTCCACCAGGGTGACTTTATCTTCATAGACGTGTAACCCCACCCGGGGTGTAAGGGGCAGGATGGCTCGTAGGACGGATGACATGCTTGCTGTAAATGTCGAACGGTGAATGACACACACTCTGTCTGACCCTGGTATTTATAGTGTCAATATCACAGCGCCAGGGTCAATAGGGCACAGACTAGTATGAGGCCAACCAGCCGGTGCTGGTTCCGGCGTGAGCGCTCGTGGTCCATAGCCCGAGCATCAAGGATGGCTGTCATAGTCCAGTAGTGGTGAGTGATGGCACGCCTCTCCATCGAGTGCACTCTGTGGAGGACCGCTTCTGTGAACTCGTTCAGGATCTGGCGTCGTCCCTCGTTGTCGTCGCCATCTGCAAACATGGACCGGACCACTGCTCGGTAACCCGTGAATGAATTCACCACGGTGGCATACTGTAAAATGCGAGTCGCATGGGGCTGGGTCTCCGCCATGGCTCTGCAACCGTAGAAATGAAGGTGTGGGATCCAGAGGGACGTGTTTTATAGACCAGGTCACACATGCGCGCCTAGACGTCGGGTGTAGTCCGTGATACGTACTATTCTGATGGGTTAGTCCAAAAAAGGGAGCAACAACAACAACAACACAGATTACAGGTCAATCCTTTTTATTATGCGTGAACATCATAGGAATGCATGTAATGACCTGTCTGTGGGGGTTTTCCACAATGGCATATGCATCCGCGCGCTGCCGGTGATGCCGCGCACTGCCGGAGAACCCGCGCGCGCGCGCTGCGGTGGGGGGCCGGGGCCGCGCCGGGAAACATCCCGGAGGGTTGAACATACGGACGTCTAAGAGGAAACATTAGAAACTCTTCTATGTTTGGAGGTAGTTTTAGTGAAAAACCCGGAAGTGACGTCACAACCCCACCACGTGACCTGCGCAGCAGAATGGAAACGACACCCTAGTGTAACTCCCTCACCTAGGCTTCACATGGATACCTCACTCGATCCCATCGACCCACTAGGGGCCCACCTACACCCCAACACGTCTATTTCTATACTACGGCCAGACTGCGCATGCGCAGAATGCCGCTAGTTCAACCCCACACCCAGCCCATCAGATGCCCCTTCACGAATGCTTCACTTTGATACCTCACTCGACCCCATTGGACCATTCGTGGCTCCCCTAGCTCCAACACGTCTAGCGGGACCCATACAGGGTCCAGTTTTCGACACTAGGTGACCACATCCCGACAAAAATGGCCAGTTTTCGACACCGGATGTGCCGCCATCTTGAACATACGTGCCGCCATCTTGGATATGTCCCATAATGCACCGGGTCAAAATACTCGCTTCTGATTGGACGAGAGCTCCGTGACGGATTTGAAATACTCGCTTCTGATTGGACGAGAGCTCCGCATTGCATCTGCGCATGCGCAGAATGATATTCCTACCGCACACCCAACCCATCAGATGCCCCTTCACCTAGGCTTCACTTGGATACCTCACTCGACCCCATTGCACCATTAGGGACTCCCCTACATCCCAAAACGTCTATGCGCATGCGCAGAATGCCGATAGTTCAACCCCACTAGTCCAGTCAGATGCCCCTTCACCTAGGCTTCACTTTGATACCTCACTCGACCCCACTGGACCAGTAGTAACTCCCCTAGCTCCAACACGGCTATTTCCATACCCTTGGGCCACCGCGCATGCGCAGAATGACGCTAGTTCAACCCCACTAGTCCAGTCAGATGCTCCTTCACGAATGCTTCACATGGATACCTCATATGACCCCACTGGACTATTAGTGGCTCCCCTAGCTCCCAACACGGCTATTTCCATACCCTTGGGCCACCGCGCATGCGCAGAATGACGCTATGTCAACGCACTAGTCCAGTCAGATGCCCCTTCACCTAAGCTTCACTTTGATACCTCATATGACCCCACTGGACCATTATTGGCTTCGCTAGCTCCCAACACGGCTATTTCCAGACCCTTGGGCCACCGCGCATGCGCAGAATGACGCTAGTTCAAACCCACTAGTCCAGTCAGATGCCCCCTCACCTAGGCTTCACTTTGATACCTCACTCGACCCCACTGGACCAGTAGTAACTCCCCTAGCTCCAACACGGCTATTTCCATACCCTTGGGCCACCGCGCATGCGCAGAATGACGCTAGTTCAACCCCACACCCACCCCATCAGATGCCCCTTCACCTAAGCTTCACATGGATACCTCACTCGACCCCATTGGACCAGTAGTAACTCCCCTAGCTCCAACACGGCTATTTTCATACCCTTAGGCTACACGAGTTGTCTCCCTTGCGTCAATGTGTGCAGATGGCGCTACGGTCGACGCCGTGATATGGAAAGGGCATCCCCACACCATCCTGGAGCCGCCATTTTGTTTGTTGTTTTCTTGCGGAGATACACGGGACAATAAACACTCGACCCTAGGGTGGTACAGATGCTAGACTGATCCTATTAACATGGTACAACACCTATAGATTATGTTTATTACTAGGACGTCAGCGAAATACTAGTACCCATCCTCCGCATGGCATTTATTCTGTGAAAACACCCATGACATGACTGAAAAGAGCCTCACTCGCCCCAATCGGACCATGCAGCGTATTTGTAGTCTAGGGACTACTTTTCCTCCGCGGAAGCTTTCTTCCGCGACCGCATCACCGCCAGACCGCATCACCGCGGAGGAATACAAAGGTCAAAGGTTGCCAGACCTATAGTGGTCAACACTTGGCACCCAGCCAATGCTGATGCAATCCAGAACATGTCAGTACATGCCTTGATCACGTGATCGCCAGATGACCTTGAGACCCCTTAAATTTTACCCGGGGGAACAAATATCAGCCGCCATCTTAAACCCACCACCCACCACCACCACAGCCGCCATCTTAAACCCACCACCCACCACCACCACCACAGCCGCCATCTTAAACCCACCACCCACCCCACCACCACCACAGCCGCCATCTTAAACCCACCACCCACCACCACCACCACCACAGCCGCCATCTTAAACCCACCACCCACCCACCACCACCACAGCCGCCATCTTAAACCCACCACCCACCACCACCACCACCACAGCCGCCATCTTAAACCCACCACCCACCACCACCACCACCACAGCCGCCATCTTAAACCCACCACCCACCACCACCGCCACACATGACCCCATGTGACACAATACTCGCTTCTGATTGGCTGTCGCGTGACGTCACAGAGGTCATATGCAAATTTCTGAGGTCAATCGACCTCGATTTACGCTTTGTATACTACTTGCGTAGATTGGCATGTGATTAATCCCACCTATGATTCTCAGAGACGCATACATTCGTTAAACCAAGAAATGCTATAGAATTAATGGAGAATGTAAAACGATGCATTGTGCAACTTAGCTTAGATTTTAAGTGTTATTAGATAATATAATAGCGGTTTCACAAATGAAACATGTGATTTTTTTATGCTATCTAGGTGACATTATGGAATGAGAATGTATGCAATTTAGCTGATAGGCTGTCTGTTCTCTGACCCGTGATTTCAGCCGAGTAGCAACCTGGGAGTCTATTTTCAGTTTACCCGATCTTTTAACGTGGGAGATTATCTTCAACCAGTGATATGGTGGAAAAGTTCATATATGCTGAAGAACCTCACATAGATGTGAATAAATTATTTGTAGTATTTTAGACCGTGTTTTTCTTGCTTTTAAGGAGTTCTTATCACATAAAATGGAATAAAGTATTTGTAGTATTTTAGACCGTGTTTTCTTGCTTTTGAGGAGTTCTTATCATTGTATTCTGCATCTTGGGAGTTTGCTAAGCCTGTCTGTACAGTGACCCGTGACTTCAGCCGAGTAGCAACCGAGGAGTGTATTTTCACTTTGCCCTATCTTTTAACCTTGGAGAAGATAGCATAGATGCGCAGAAGAGTTTTCGATATTTGATTTGAAAACCTCCAATATTCTAGCTAATTAAAAAGTTGGTAGATTCAATATTTCAACATGTAATATAGCCTTTTCAAGATTAAACATATTTACAAAGTCCATCCGTATTTAAAGAAATATTATGGTGAATACCATTTAGAAGATAATCTCAAGTGCGAATCTAGATTATAACTTGCTAATTAGACAATATATTGCCCGTTTCTCAGATCAAAAGTCCGAAAATCATTTTGCGAATCTACGCTACCTAGTTGAGATTATCAAGTGCGAATCTACGCTATTTAGCTGAGATTATAACTTTTCTAATTAGACAATATATTGCTGGTCCAGGAAATTGAACGGGCGCTTTTATTTCATTTTAGAAAAGATTAACCCGTACTTCTGTTGTGACTGATTGAAAACGGCATCACCATTTTATTCATGTCATGCGCAAATACGGTTTAATACGCTAATGTGCGCTTGCGCTGTTCGCGTCATACGGTGACATTAATAAATTCACATCCACGTAACTATATCAACATGAAAACGGGGTCAGTTGTAGTCCCAATCTCACGTTCGGCTATTTCCGTATTGGCGGAAGCTAGTGAGTTCTGGGGCTAGATTGTTGTACGTAGTCCCTCAAAAACAAATGCAATAAAAGCGCCCGCAACAGGTGAAGGACATAACGGATCTTGTCGAACTCGGTCTAACCACGAAGGGAAATTATTCAGGAATCCATCGATGCGAGTTCAGTGCTATGGAACGGCCAAATAAATTTGTCATACTTAAGTAGGCCTTCGCCACAGGAAACCGAGCCCAGTCCAAGGAATTACGCCCCTTCGGCATTGACATGAGGTTTTTATGTCAGCGTAGATTCGCACTTGATAATCCATATATTTAGCATAGATTCGAACTTTATAATTCTCCTTTATAATCTCAGGTAAATTGCGTAGATTCGCACTTGATAATCTCAGCTAGGCAGCATAGATTCGCAGAAAGTATTCGATTTCGATTTTGGAAATAGGGAATATATTGTCTAATTAGAAAGCTATAATCTACGCTAAATTGCATAGATTCGCACTTGATACCGTGGTAAATTGCACGAAATTTTAGAATTTATCTTCAAAATAGCAAGTGCTAATTCGCATCTAAATATATGATAGGATGATAAAAGCCAATCGCGCATCTTAATGCATATATGCAGATATGCAGACGAACCATGGCTAGAGAAGATAATTTCTATTGAGCCACATTGTGTTGGTGCACCAAGGAATGTGTGATGCACGCATTCCAAAATACTCAAACAGATGATCCGGAGTCAAATACCTTAGTAGTATATAAAACTGAAATTCCTTAGTATTGACCTACTTATTTGTTCCCCCGGGTAAAATTTGTGGAGCATGTGTGGAGCTCTCGTCCAATCAGAAGCGAGTATTTCAAATCCGTCACAGAGCTCTCATCCAATCAGAAGCGAGTATTTCAAATTGACCAAAAAGCTACCTCCAGCACAGGAGAGTTCCAATTTTTCCAGGTCAAAAATAGTTCCATGTATTCATCCGCGGTGATGCGGTTTTGGCGGTGATGCGGTCTCGCTTCCGCGGAGAAAAAGTAGTCCCTAGATAAAATGGTCCGATGGGGTCGAGTGAGGTATCAAAGTGAAGCTTATGTGAAGGGGCATCTAATGGGCTGGATGTGGGGTTGAAATATCGGCATTCTGCGCATGCGCGGTGGCCGAAGGGTATGAAAATAGCCTTTTTGGAGCTAGGGGAGCCCCTAATGGTCCAATGGGGTCGAGTGAGGTATCAAAGTGAAGCATTCGTGAAGGGGCATCTAATGGACTGGGTGTGGGGTTGAAATATCGGCATTCTGCGCATGCGCGGTGGCCCAAGGGTATGAAAATAGACGTTTTGGAGCTAGGGGAGCTACTAATGGTCCAATGGGGTCGAGTGAGGTATCAATGTGAAGCCTAGGTGAAGGGGTATTTGATGGCTGGGTGGGTGCATGTAAAATTTTTCCTGAAAAAAACGGAACTCGGACTTTATCGAAAAATCCGGGAAAATACCTATATGGGGTATGGGGGGTATATAGGTCGCCGGGCTTAACGGGGCTCGCCTATCAATAGAGTTATCTCCCCCTAGTTCCAGGGTGGGTGTATGTAAAAATTTCCCTGAAAAAATACGGAACACGGACTTTATTCTAAATTACGGGAAAATGCCTATATGGGGTATGGGAGGTATAGGATCAATGTTTGTTCCCCTGGGAAACCTACTTCTCGACATTTGCGGTATAGGTTGTGGGGTCTCGTTTTCTTAGTCTCGTCAAGACAAACATGATAGGAAGTGTCCCGAAGCGAAACGGTTAAATTTTTGAAAAAAGTCACCGAGCCCCATATAGGCCCATACTGGGGTATAGGACCGATGTTTGTCCCCCTGGGAAACCCACTTCTATACATTTGCGGTAGGGTTGTGGGGTCTCGTTTTCTTAGTCTCGTCATGTAGAACACGAAATTTTTGAAAAAGTACGATATAGCCCCATATAGACATATATATATAAATATATATTCCCATACTGGGGGTATAGGTTCAATGTTTATCCTACTGGGAAACCTACTTCTAGACATTTGCGGTAGGGTTGTGGGGTCTCGTTTTTCACGTCTCGACATTTAGAACATGATAGGAAGGGTCCCGGAGCGAAACGGTGAAATTTTTGGAAAAAGTCACCGAGGCCTGGGTAAGCCCATAGGCCTATAGTGCATGGCTATGGGTGTATAGGACCATACGGGGTGGACGTGTTGGGGTCTAGGTGGGCCCCTAATGATCCTATGATGTCGTATGAGGTCTTATTTTGAAGCTCTCGTGAAGGAGCACCCCACTGGGCTAATGGTTCGTCCGTGTTTAATGGTCTGCGCATGCGCAGTCTGGCCGTAGTAGAGAAACCAGGCATTTTGGGGGGTATGTGGGTGTGTGTTTGGGTTAGAGATGGGCTATTCACGGTTCGAATGGGTCGTGTGAGGTATCAATGTGAAGCTTGTGTGGGGTAGAGTCAGAATGGCGTGTTTCTAAACGCATGTCGCGTCAATATGCGCATGCGCAGTCTGGCCGTAGTAGAGAAATCAGGCATTTTGGGGGTATGTGGGTGTGTGTTTGGGGTAGAGATGGACCCTATGGGTCCGAATGGGTCGTGGAAGGTGTCAAAGTGAAGCTTGTGTGGGTTAGAGTCAGAATGGTGTGTTTTTAAGTGCAAGTCGCGTCAATCTGCGCATGCGCAGTTGGTTGTAGTAAGTAAAGTGGCCATTTTGGGGCAGTACATGAAGGTATTTGGGGTCGAGATGGGCTATTCACGGTTCGAATGCGTCCTGGAAGGTGTCATTTTGTAGTTCTCGGGGTGTAGACCCTGATTTGAGGGATGTTCCCGTCATCTGTGACGTCATCGATGACGTCATCAGTAGGAGTAATAGCCAAAGTGTGCATTTTGGGGCAGTACAGGAAGGTATTTGGTGTAGAGATGGACCATCCCTTATCCGATTGTGTCGTGGGAGGTGTCATTTTGTAGCTCACGGGGTGTAGACCCCGATTTGGGGGGCTGTTCACAGCATCTGTGACGTCATTGGTGACGTCATCAGTACGAGTAGTAGCGAAAGTGTGCATTTTGGGGCAGTGCAGGAAGGTATTTGGGGTAGGGATGCTCTATTCTCAGTCCGAATGCGTCGTGGGAGGTGTCATCTTGTAGTTTTCGGCGTGCAGACCCCGATTTGAGGACTGTCCACAGCATCTGTGACGTCATTGGTGACGTCATCAGTAGGAATAGTAGCGAAAGTGAGCCTTTTGGAGTAGTGAAGGATGTTATTTGGTGTAGAGATGGACCATCTGCGGTGCGAATGCGTCATGGGAGGTGTCATCTTGTAGCAACGCCCACCAACACCATTCTTAATGCTTCAATGCCCTGGTGAAATAGCTCAGAAGCTCTGATATTCCATGGAATTGTCACTAATTCTTCGAAATGCAGTGATGCCCGTCAACGCCCGTCGTTACACCTTAACACTCTAACATAACGCCGTGATATAGTCCGGAGAGAGAACAACAACAGCAACAACAACAAGGATGACACATGAGAGAACAACAACAACAAGAAGTTGTTTTCATATAGTTTATTCTCCCCAATGTTACATCATACCCACGCTGGGGGAGCCGCGTTGGGTATATTTACAATTCAAGAAGATTCTTGTCCAATCAGAGGCCACCATTTGCATCTGTCATATTCGTTCCTGTCCGTTAGATGTATTCTTGTCCAATCAGAAGTCTCCATTTCAGAAAGTTCCATCTTCGGCCATGTTCGCTCTGAACCGTTTATTCTAATCATCGTCGGGCAGGCCAGGATACCGTTGAGGCCACATATCCTCACATAGTTGTTTGTGCATTCTGAGTATCTATCAGTGCATGGGTGAATACTTTCATCCGATTGGGATGGTGGTCAGTTTAACCACGAAGAACATAACATTGGTCACCCTCTCCACTTGCCATTTTGTGTTTTGTCGTTGTTGTCGTACCCATTCCAAACTATCCACGCTGTCCAGTTCCTTCAGCATCGTCTCCAGTGACGCACGATGGATAATGGTGAAAGGCTGGTCAAACACCCGGGTATTATTGCTGGAATAAAAGTAACGGAGCTGGTCTGTCTCTTTATGGCGAAGAATGTATCCAAAAGTGAGATTTAACTTGAAGGCTGTATCTTGGTCGTTGAAGATGGCTTCCACGTAGCTACGTAGACGGATGTTTTCTTCCAACCGGAAATTATATAAGTCCAATATCGGGCGATGCCGATGAAAACAGTGTCGGATCATGTACCAATGGCGTCGATACATCTCACGCACTGGATGATCTTCGGGTAAGAGATCGCTGGGAACATCCACCGCATCTTCAAGAAAAGGTTCGATGTTGTCAGGCGTATGACTCGAAACCGTAACGGTGGGGTCCGGCTGGAAATCCAGGCTCTTCTGAACTGTGGGTACAGGCGGGCTCTCCGTCATCGCATCACCCGTGGCGTTCGTCTCCCCGGGCGTATCTTCACTGGGTCTGACCTTTCGCGGCTCCTCTTCAGTAGGAAGTTGTCGCCCAAACCGTAGAGACGGGACATGAATCAAACGCTGATGCCGTCTTAACTGACTGCGTCGTTTGAAGAGTTGACCACACTCCTTACATTGTTCCGTCGCGCCCTCATGGACTGAGCGTTCGTGGCGCAGTAAAGCATCTTCTCGATTAAATGACCGTGCGCAGGTTATGCAAGTATGTCGTGCACCGTTGTGGGCGGAGGCTTCGTGGCGTCGTAAATTGTTTAGACGAGTAAATGACTTCTGGCAAGTTGTGCAAGTGAACATCTTGGTGGTGGACAGAGTGTCTGATGAAACGGCAAGGCCGCTTCCCTTTTATAGCACGCTAGCTGTTGATCTATTTTTAGCACACTCAGTTCAACTACCTACCGGATGTAGGCTGTTTCTAATCGTCATCGGGCAGGCCAGGATACCGTTGAGGAAACATATCCTCAGATAATTGTTTACGCATTCTGAGTATCTTTCAGTGCATGGGTGAATACTTTCAGCCGATTGGGGTGGTGGGTCAGTTTAACCACGAAGAACGTAACATTGGTGACCCTCTCCACTATCCATTTGGTGTTGGGACGCTGTTCATAGGCCCATTCCAAGGGATCCACAGTGTCCAGTTGGGCCAGCATCGTCTCTAGCGACGCCCGATTGGTGATTGTGAAAGGATGGTCGTACACTGGGTTGATGGCACTGGAATAGAAATAGCACAATTCGCGCGTCATCTTATGGCATAAGATGTAGCCAAATGCTACATTTAATGTGAAGGACGTAGGTTGGTCATTGAAGATGGCTTCCACGTAGCTGCGTAGACGGGCGAGGTCGGTCAGTCGGAAATTGTACAAGTCCAATATAGGGTGATGACGGTGGAAGCAGTGTCGGATCATGGGCCAATGGCGTCGATATATCTCACTCACTGGATGATCTTCGGATAAGAGATCGCTGGGAACATCCACCGCATCTTCCAGAAAATGTTCGTTGTTGTCAGGCGTATGACTGAAAACAGTAATGCTAGGAACCGGCTGGATATCTAGGCTCTTCTGAGCTGTGGGTATAGGCGGGCTCTCCGCGATCGCATCACCAGTGGCATTCTTCTCCCCGGGTTCATCTTCAGTGGATCTGTCCCTCCTGGGTGCCTCTTTAGTGGAAAGTTGTCCCTCATGCCATGGTGACGGACCATGAATCAAACGCTCATGCCGTTTTAACTGACTGGGTCGTCTGAAGAGTTGACCACATTCTTCGCATGGACGCTTGGGTGGCCCATGAATTGAACGTTCATGGCGCTGTAAATGATCTGGGCGCTGAAACGACAGTGTAGGCCTACATATCGTACAGCTATACCGGGCGGTTCCATCGTGCTTGGTAGCCTCATGGCGGCGCAAGTCGTGCCGGCGAGTGAACGATTTCGAGCACGTAGTACAAGTGAACATCTTGGTGGTTGACAGAGTGTCTGATGAAACGGTCAGGCCGTTTCCTTTTTATAGCAAGCTAGCTGTTGATCTATTTTTAGCACCATCAGTTCAACTTGGACGTCAGCGACAAGAACCCGGATGTAGGCGCGGACGTCATTGACAAGAGCTCGGATGTACAAGAACCCGGATGTACCCGGATGTACCCGGATGTGAATGCGTCTGATGCGTGTGTGTGTGTGTGTGTGTGTGTGTGTGTGTATGCGTCTGTGTGTCTGTGTGCGTGTGTGCATGAGCCGAGTTCTAAGAGCCCCGGAGAGAGAACAACAACAACAACAAGGATGACACATGAGAGAGGACCAATACATATGGACACATATTCATTCCTATATTTAAAGATTCTACCACCACCGCGCACCACCAACACCACCACCAACGCCACCAACACCACCACCAACGCCACCAACGCCACCACCAACGCCACCAACGCCACAGCCAACGCCACCAACGCCACCACCGGACGTTGACGGGCGTCAACGCCCGGTGGTGGTGGTGGTAACCCCGGTGTGGCAGAGCTCCGAGAGCTCCACGCCCGGTGGTGGTGGTGGGAACTCCCGTGTGGCAGAGCTCTTGGATCGGAGCTCTTGTCAATGACGTCCGCGCCTACATCCGGGTTCTTGTCGCTGACGTCCAAGTTGAACTGATGGTGCTAAAAATAGATCAACAGCTAGCTTGCTATAAAAAGGAAACGGCCTGACCGTTTCATCAGACACTCTGTCAATCACCAAGATGTTCACTTGTACTACGTGCTCGAAATCATTCACTCGCCGGCACGACTTGCGCCGCCATGAGGCTACCAAGCACGATGGAACCGCCCGGTATAGCTGTACGATATGTAGGCCTACACTGTCGTTTCAGCGCCCAGATCATTTACAGCGCCATGAACGTTCAATTCATGGGCCACCCAAGCGTCCATGCGAAGAATGTGGTCAACTCTTCAGACGACCCAGTCAGTTAAAACGGCATGAGCGTTTGATTCATGGTCCGTCACCAAGGCATGAGGGACAACTTTCCACTAAAGAGCACCCAAGAGGGACAGATCCACTGAAGATGAACCCGGGGAGAAGAATGCCACTGGTGATGCGATCACGGAGAGCCCGCCTATACCCACAGCTCAGAAGAGCCTAGATATCCAGCCGGTCCCTAGCATCACTGTTTCCAGTCATACGCCTGACAACAACGAACATTTTCTGGAGAGATGCGGTGGATGTTCCACAGCGATCTCTCTTGCCGAAGATCATCCAGTGAGTGAGATGTATCGACGCCATTGGTCCATGACCCGACACTGCTTCCACCGTCATCGCCCTATATTGGACTTGTACAATTTCCAGGCTGACCGACCTCGCCCGTCTGCATTTACGTGGAAGCCATCTTCAATGACCAACCTACATCCTTCACATTAAATGTAGCATTTGGGTACATCTTATGCCATAAGATGACGCGTGAAGTGTGCTATTTCTATTCCAGTGCCATCAACCCAGTGTACGACCATCCTTTCACAATCACCAATCGGGCGTCGCTAGAGACGATGCTGACCCAACTGGACACTGTGGATCCTTTAGAATGGGCCTATGAACAGCGTCCCAACACCAAGTGGATAGTGGAGAGGGTCACCAATGTTACGTTCTTCGTGGTTAAACTGACCCACCACCCCCATCGGATGAAAGTATTCACCCATGCACTGATAGATACTCAGAATGCGACTATCTGAGGATATGTTTCCTCAATGGTATCCTGGCCTGCCCGATGACGATTAGAACAAACGGTTCAGAGTGAACATGGCCGAAGATGGAACTTTCTGAAATGGCGACTTCTGATTGGACAAGAGTAGCCGAGAATACATCTAACGGGCAGGAACGAATATGACAGATGCAAATGGTGGCCTCTGATTGGACAAGAATGTTATTCTTGAATTGTAAATATACCCAACCTTGGCTCTCCCCCAACGTGGGTGTAATTGTAACTTTGTTAGGAAGATAAACTATATGAAAAAAAAAAAACTTCTTGTTGTTGTTGTTCTCTCATGTGTGATCATTGTTGCTGTTGTTGCTGTTGTTGTTCTCTGTCCGGTCTATATCATGGTGTTATGTTAGAGTGTTAAGGTGTAACGACGGGCGTCACTGTATTTCGAAGAATTAGTGACAATTCCATGGAATATCAGAGCTTCTGAGCTATTTCACCTGGGCGTTGAAGCATTAAGAATGGCGTTGGTGATCGTTGCTACAAGATGACACCTCACACGACGCATTCGGACCAAGGATGGTCCATCTCTACACCAAATACCACCCGTCACTGCCCCAAAATGCCCACTTTCGCTACTACTCCTACTGATGACGTCACCAATGACGTCACAGATGCTGCGGACAGCCCTGAAATCGAGGTCTGCACGCCGAGAACTACAAGATGACACCCCACACGACGCATTCGGACTGAAGATGAAGCATCTCTACTCCGAATAGCTTCCTTCACTGCCCCAAAATGTCCACTTTCGCTACTACTCCTACTGATGACGTCAACAATGACGTCACAGATGCTTCGGACATGCCTCAACTCGGAATGTACACCTCGAGAGCTACAAAATGACACCTCACACGACGCATTCGGACTAAGGATAGTCCCTCTCTACACCAAACTCACCACCACGCACCCACAAAATGTCCACTTTCGCTACTACTCGTACCGATGACGTCATCAATGACGTCACAGATGACGCGGACATCCCTCAAATCGGAATGTACACCCCGATAACTACAAGATGACACCTTCCAGGACGCATTCGAACCGTGACTAGCCCATCTCGACCCCAAATACCTTCATGTACTGCCCGAAAATGTCCACTTTCGCTACTACTCGTGCCGATGACGTCACAGATGACGTCACAGCTGACGCGGACATCCCTCAAATCGGAATGAACACCCCGAGAGCAACAAAATGACACCTCACACGATGCATTCGGACCGTGAATAGTCCATCTCGACCCCAAATACCTTCATGTACTGCCCCAAAATGGCCACTTTACTTACTACAACCAACTGCGCATGCGCAGATTGACGCGACTTGCACGTAAAAACACACCATTCTGAATCTAACCCACACAAGCTTCACTTTGACACCCTCCACGACCCATTCGGACCCATAGCGGTCCATCTCTACCCCAAACACCTTCATGTACTGCCCCAAAATGGCCACTTTACTAAATACAACCAACTGCGCATGCGCAGATTGACGCGACTTGCATTCAAAAACACACCATTCTGACTCTACCCCACACAAGCTTCACTTTGACACCTCACACGACCCATTCGAACCGTGATTAGCCCATCTCTAACCCAAACACACCCCTACATAGCACCCAAAATGCCTGTTTTCTATACTACGGCCAGATTGCGCATGCGCAGACTATTGAACACGGACGAACCATTAGCCCAGTCGGATGCTCCTGCACGAGAGCTTCAAAATAAGACCTCACTCGACCCCATTGGACCACCAGGGACTCACCTAGACTCCAACATGTCCACCCCGTATGGCCCTATACACCCATAGCCATGCAGTATAGGCCTATGGGCCTACCCAGGCCTTGGTGACTTTTTTCAAAAATTTCACCAATTCGCTCCGCAACCCTACCCATCGTGTTCTAAATGTCGAGACGTGAAAAACGAGACCCTACAACCCTACCGCAAATGTCGAGAAGTGGGTTTCCCAGGGGGACAAACATCGGTCCTATACCCCAGTATGGGAATATATATTTATATATGTCTATATGGGGCTATATCGTACTTTTTCAAAAATTTCACCGATTCGCACGGGGACACTTCCTATCATGTTCTAAATGACGAGACGAGTAAAACGAGACCCCACAACCCTACCGCAAATGTATAGAAGCACGTTTCCCAGGGGGACAAACATTGATCCTATACCCTCAGTATGGGACTATATGGGGTTCGGTGACTTTTTTCAAAAATTTCACCGATTCGCACGGGGACACTTCCTATCATGTTCTAAATGACGAGACGAGTAAAACGAGACCCTACAACCTATACCGCAAATGTGGAGAAGTAGGTTTCCCAGGATGGTCCTATACCTCCCATACCCCATATAGGCATTTTCCCGTAATTTAGAATAAAGTCCGTATTCCGTATTTTTCAGGAAAATTTTTACATACACCCACCCTGGAACTAGGGGGAGATAACTCTATTGACAGGCGAGCCCCGTTAAGCCCGGCGACCTATATACCACCCATACCCCATATAGGCATTTTCCCAGGTTTTTCGATAAAGTCCTTTTTCCGTTTTTTTTTTTTCAGGAAAAATTTTACATGCACCCACCCCATTGCCTGAATGCCTCTTCACCTAGGCTTCACTTTGATACCTCACTCGACCCCATTGGACCATTAGGGGCTCCTCTAGCTCCAACACGGCTATTTGCATACCCTTGGGCCACCGCGCATGCGCAGAATGCCGCTATTTCAACCCCACACCCAGTCCATTAGATGCCCCTTCATGAATGCTTCACTTTGATACCTCACTCGACCCCATCGGTCCACTAGGGGCTCCCCTAGCTCCAAAAGGCTATTTTCATACCCTTCGGCCACCGCGCATGCGCAGAAGGCCGATATGTCAACCCCTCACCCAGCCCATTAGATGCCCCTTCACCTAAGCTTCACTTTGATACCTCACTCGACCCCATCGGACCATTTTATCTAGAGACTACTTTTTCTCCGCGGAAGCTTTTTCCCGAGACCGAATCACCGCCAAACATGACCGCATCACCGCGGAAAAATACATTTTTGACCTGGGTCACGTGATATGCAAATTTGGAACTCTCCTGGATTGGAGGTAGCTTTTGGTCTTTCTGCCGGAACTATACTGCACTTGACCTCTGTGACCCTCCCGTGACCTCCCGGTTCCTCCACACTCCGCCACAAATCTGCGCAGAAACACCTGCGCACTCGTCAAAATATGCGCTGTAATGCTGTTATACTACTACTAACATTAGAACCAATATGATAGCGATTCATTTACACAAAGCCAAAATGAGCGATCCTCACAGCCTAACAGGCGAGGGTCAAGGGGCCGCCTAAGCCCCGTAAGCTCCGGGGTCTCCGGTTGCCGCAGATGCGTTTTACGCGTTTTTCCCGGAAACAAATCTGAACACAATGTATACAGATTTATGGATCTATTTTCATATTTGTTTCGCATAAACCCGCATCGATATTGAAGAATATGCCTGACTCCAATTGACTTCCTGGTTAGACACAAACAAAACAGGCCTATAACACATCATTACACATCCTGGCACTCTATCTGTAAATTTTTGGGGGACATGGCCAGTTAGGGATGCTGAAAAGTGGTGGTGGTGGTGGGGGTGGGGGGGGGGGATGGGCAAAGATAGCCCCCGACCCTACATTCGCCTGCTTTATCCGTCGAGGGTTCCCCTGCTGTATCCGTCGAGGGTGGCGTCTCATGAACAGAGCTACAGCTCTTTCATAATCTACTTTATGATCATAGTGTATGTTCAGGAGCGCTAAAACGTAAAGTCTCGGTGAACCATTGTTGAGCGAACTGATGCATCACTACTGGAACGGAGCATACGGACTAGTAACATTTTTATTTTCTTTATTTCCCTTTTGCTTTTTTGTTTTGTTTTTGTTTTCGTTTCCCCTGTTTGGTTTTTGCTTTTTCTTCTGTTTTTTTTTTGGCGCGCCCAAGGGCGGGGGGTCGTTCGCACGCCCCTGCAGTTCATATGTTCATATTTGAAAATCAATTTGTTATTTCGAAGTCTTGTGTTAAGTTCCGAAAATTTCTATAGCCTATTGTAGTGCAGCATCCGACTTTGCTTTCGTGTAACGGAAACTTTAAACCGAAACGGACGCCTGTTTTAGTTAGGATTATGCTGCTGTATTTTAATCGACGTATAGGCCTACCATCTTAGACTTGAACTAATTGTTTGTCTCCGTTACCGGTATCTAAGATCAATCCAAATTTGTGTTATATTTATAAGAACATTGTCTTGTGCAGATTGGCAATCATTAAGGGTTACCTTGTCAATTATGTTGACATAATGTCTATTAATCGCCTGCTGCATGATTATGAAATTAATTGATTATTCAGTATCTGAATTTACTATAATGACCCGAATTTGTTTTCGTGGATTGAAATTTTTTGAACCAAAATGCCTGTTTAATGTAGAATGTTAAATATATCGGATTATGGCCTATTATTCTACCGTACTGTTAACTTGAGCTAATTGATTACTTCCGGTCCGGTATCTAAAATCATTATGCCAAACCCAATTTGTTTTACTAATGAGGCCTTCCACACATGAGAAAGGAATGCAGACAAGGATATTGAGATCGCTGTGGTCGTCTAGAAATCATTTTGGGCAGTACTAACAAAGGAATATATACAAGCGTCTAGTCGATCATTCAATATTTAGCCGTCGTCGGCTGAAGAATTTCCCAATCCACAATCTATATACAAGCGTCTCGTCCGGCATTCAATATTCAGCTGTCGTCCATTAAAGAATTTCCGCGTCTATAATCCAAAGACCTATTCACATTCCATATTACAGCAGGAGACTTATTTCATGTACCGAGGACTGTGTCCTATCTGAAATAGGATAATAAACATAATTACCATATTGGTATTGCACGCAATAACCACGTGGTCCCGCTTGCATCTGCCTGAAGATCGTGTGGTGGAATACAAAACGTGGGTGTCTTTTGGTGGGAACAAGTCCCCATCGCAAGAATTCATGGTTGGAACTTTTTTCGATTCGTATATTCCAGTGAATATATATCTAACACTCATTCATTGGTGAATATATTACTACTTTTCCAGAAATAATATTTTTGCTGTTCACCGTAGCACACCAGCTCGAGTCCTTGCTGGCCACCGTCGCATGCTAGTGCTGTTCACCGTCGCCTGAATAGACGCACATGGTGCAACTTTTTAATTAATATCAACGATTACGCTAATTAAATTCATAGAAGTTTGGGTGACATACAAAGAGCATTGAATAAGGAATAATTACCCATGATAATCTTTATCGATTAGTGTCAGTTATTAAGGACGCGAGCAACTTGAAAATGAAATTTCTTCTAAAACAACATCGCTCCCCGTGTTCGTACGATATCTCTAAACTTGTACAGGGCGTTCTGCTACTTAACTGAACGATTGAAATGACGACTCTTATTTTCCATGAATCAATATCCATTAATATTGCCCACAATCTAAGAAGAAATGCAAAAGAAATCCCAATTACTAACACCACCTCATCTTTGCTGGAAAAATAGCCCCACCGGCTGGCTCCCGTTTCACCGGCTGGCGACGGTCGGATGTAGGGGGTGGTTAAGCGTTTCCCAACCTTCTTGGCCTGCATTTGTGTATTTGCTGAAATGAACTCCGCCAGTCTGGCATGTGCAAGCTTCCTGACCCACTCATCGAAAAACATTTTTTGTTGATCTGAAGGGACATTAGGGATAATAACATTGCTTGCCCGTTTGAAGGACTCCCAAATGAACACTGTATTTCGTACTTCTGCCGTACAAACCTGGAAAACATAATAGATGTAGGAAGATCAGGAGCATGAGGGTAAAATTTCACTTTCTGTGCGCAAATAGGTAAGATTTTAATATTGGGAGATATCCTGTTTTTCTGTTATAAAGCTGCCCAAACAGCCATTAAAATGGTGATGGCCCATTACCTTTTATTTGGTGATAAATTCCTGTTCACCCCTCTTCAAAGGTGACTGTATCATTGTATCACCTTTTTCAGAATCACCCTATAAAGGTAGATGACCTAAAAATTGTACCCATTGCCCACCACTATCAAAAGGTGATGGTCATCAATAATTAAAGGTGATGATGGAATAAATATATGGCTCTGAACTCATCAATTTTTTGGGGGGAAAGCCAAGCTTGTATCATTGTATCACCTTTTTCAGAATCACCCTATAAAGGTAGATGACCTAAAAATTGTACCCATTGCCCACCACTATCAAAAGGTGATGGTCATCAATAATTAAAGGTGATGATGGAATAAGGTAAATGGCTCTGAACTCATAAATTTTTTTGGGGGAAAGCCAAGCTTTAAATCTAAATTACTGTGTACAAACAGTGAGGCTGAATAAAGTTCAAATGTATATATTTTGAGACCCCAAACCCCTTACAACAAGGCGTAGATCGTGGTGGGGAAACAAGCTCTTGAAATATTGGCCAAGTTGTTATGTCTTCAGCTGTTTCATCAGTTCACCAGTCCACCATATTGCCTCTTATTCAATTTAAATGTACCTGTCCCTCCCCACTCTTGTCAACTACATGATAACTGTGATGAGCTGATGTCTTCAAACATCAATGGCCGATTAAATTTCCATTGTTTACCACCATCATCTTCATATTACAGGTCACATGATCAGCATAGTAGTATACAAGGCGTAAATTGGCGTAATAGCGCCTCACTGCGCATGCGCAGAACCTTGTGTGACGTCATAAGTGTGTAAAATGGGGCGGGATTGGGGCGGTGTGCGCATGCGTGATGTGTGGGAGGTGGGTACAAGATGGCCGCGAGTGTCATGTGTGGGAGGTGGGTACAAGATGGCCGCGAGTGTGAGTGAGTGCAAGATGTGGGAGTGTGAGTGAGATGTGGGAGGTGGGTACAAGATGGCCGCGAGTGTGATTTGGTGGGAGGTGGGTACAAGATGGCCGCCAGTGTGAGTGAGATGTGGGAGGTGGGTACAAGATGGCCGCGAGTAGTTTGTTAAATCTGTGAGAGCTGTTCATCACTCACTGTGAGTCTGTTTATGTGCATGTTATGACAGTGATCATTGTAACCAACAGTGAATTACTGTCTCCCATGTTTGTTAAATCTGTGAGAGCTGTTCATCATGTGTGGGAGGTGGGTACAAGATGGCCGCGAGTGTGAGTGAGTGTAAGATGTGGGAAGTGGGTACAAGATGGCCGCGAGTGTCATGATGTGGGAGGTGGGTACAAGATGGCCGCGAGTAGTTTGTTAAATCTGTGAGAGCTGTTCATCACTCACTGTGAGTCTGTTTATGTGCATGTTATGACAGTGATCATTGTAACAGTGCATTACTGTCTCCCATGTTTGTTAAATCTGTGAGAGCTGTTCATGTGTGGGAGATGGGTACAAGATGGCCGCGAGTGTGAGTGAGTGACATGTGGGAGGTGGGTACAAGATGGCCGCCGGTGGCCAAGGTGAGATGATTAGGAGGTGGGTACAAGATGGCCGCGAGTAGTTTTGTTAAATCTGTGAGAGCTGTTCATCACTCACTGTGGGTCTGTTTATGTGCATGTTATGACAGTGATCATTGTAACAGTGCATTACTGTCTCCATGTTTGTTAAATCTGTGAGAGCTGTTAAATGTGTGTGGGAGGTGGGTACAAGATGGCCGCGAGTGTGAGTGAGATGTGGGAGGTGGGTACAAGATGGCCGCGAGTGTCATGATGTGGGAGGTGGGTACAAGATGGCCGCCAGTGTCATGATGTGGGAGGTGGGTACAAGATGGCCGCCAGTGTGAGTGAGATGTGGGAGGTGGGTACAAGATGGCCGCCAGTGTCAGTGAGATGTGGGAGGTGGGTACAAGATGGTTACTCCCCAGACCGAAGAGATCCATAAACTTAGATACATTTCATGATCATTTTTTAAATTTCAAGTACACCGATTGAAAACTAGAGAATTTAGAACTGTTAATATTATGTGTGTTATGGGAAAACATAATATATTGGCTATATTAGCACATAGAATATAACATACCTACATGGAAGGAAATAGCTTTACTGTCCAAATGGAACGAAATATCTATACTGTCCAAACTGAACAGCTTCATTTACATAGATGGATTTCTGAACTTGATATCAAATTACTAGCTTAAAGGTTTAAAATTTAAGAATTTAGTACTGTTTAATTTGTACTATATAGCAGATACAATTTCCCTATTCATTATTGCAAGGAATTTGTGTATTAGATTTCAAATTTCCATTTGGCTGAAAATTAGAGATGTTCTGTTTTATTTTTCACTGTTTCATAACATAAATGTAAATCTGGATTAAATGTTATTTGGACGGCATGTTCGGGCATGTTCGGGCAAAAAAAGTTCCGGCAAAAAAAAAAAAAAAAAAAAAAAATGTATTCATGCGCGGTGATGCAGTTTGGCCGTGGTTTTGGCGGTGATTCGGTCTCGGGAAAAAGCTTCCGCGGAGAAAAAGTAGTCCCTAGATAAAATGGTCCGATGGGGTCGAGTGAGGTATCAAAGTGAAGGTTAGGTGAAGGAGCATCTAATGGGCTGGGTGGGGGGTTGAAATATCGTCATTCTGCGCATGCGCGGCGGCCGAAGGGTATGAAAATAGCCTTTTTGGAGCTAGGGGAGCCCCTAAGGGTCCGATGGGGTCGAGTGAGGTATCAAATTGAAGGTTAGGTGAAGGGGCATCTGATGGGCTGGGCGCGGGGTTGAACTATCGGCATTCTGCGCATGCCCGGAGGCCAAAGGGTATGAAAATAGCCTTTTTGGAGCTAGGAGATTGACTACTGGTCCAGTGGGGTCGAGTGAGGTATCGATGTGAAGCATTCGTGAATGGGGCATCTGATGGGCTGGGTGTGGGGTTGAAATATCGGCATTCTGCGCATGCGCGGTGGCCCAAGGGTATGGAAATAGCGGTTTTGGAGCTAGGGGAGTCCCTAATGGGCCAATGGAGTCGTATGAGATATCAAAGTGAAGCATTCGTGAAGGGGCATCTGATGGACTGGGCGTGGGGTTGAAATATCGGCATTCTGCGCATGCGTGGTTACCCAAGGGTATGGAAATAGACGTTTTGGAGCTAGGGGAGCCCCTAATGGTCCAATGGGGTCGAGTGAGGTATCAAAGTGAAGCATTCGTGAAGGGGCATCTGATGGGCTGGATATGGGGCTGAACTATCGGCATTCTGCGCATGCGCTGCCGCGAGTGTGATTTGGTGGGAGGTGGGTACAAGATGGCATCAGAAGCGAGTATTTTGACCCGGTGCATTATGGGCCATATCCAAGATGGCGGCACGTATGTTCAAGATGGCGGCACATCCGGTGTCGAAAACTGGCCATTCCGTCGGGATGTGGTCACCTAGTGTCGAAAACTGGTCCTTGTATGGGTCCTGCTAGACGTTTTGACGCCATGATATAGACCGGAGAGAGAGAGAGAGAGAAAACAACAACAGCAAGGATGACACATGAGGGAACAACAACAACAACAAGTTTTTTTTTCATATAGTTTATTTTCCCCATCCATCATAACATACCCACGCTGGGGGAGCCGCGTTGGGTATGTTTACAATTCAAGAAAGACTCTTGTCCAATCAGAGACCGCCATTTGCATCTGTCCTATTCATTCCTGTCCGTTAGATGTATTCTTGTCCAATCATAAGTCGCCATTTCAGAGAGTTCCTTCTTCGGTCATGTTCATTCTGAACCGTTTATTCTAATCATCGTCGGCCAGGCCTGGATATTCTTCGGGCAGCATGTCCTGAAACAGTTGTTTGCGCATTTTGATCGCATTTTCCAGGGCCTCGGTGGGTGGTAAACCCATATCCTCTTCCAAGTGACGCTTGGTCTTCATGGTGGACCTGTGCGTGGGGTCCCCTTTCATTTCAAGCGGTAGTAAG
>JAVTVY010052821.1:0-26636 GCA_036873755.1 Hanleya hanleyi | reverse complement strand
CGCGTGTGTGTGTGTGAGTGAGTGAGTGAGTGAGTGAGAGAGCGAGCGAGAGTGATTGAGTGAGTAAATGAGGCGTGCACAACACCCGTGAGGTATCCACAACGCCCGTCTTCACGCATTGACTGACTGACTGACTGACTGACTCACTCACTCACTGACTCACTCACTAACTCACTGACTGACTGACTCACTCACTCACTCACTCACCCACTCACTCTGTCATCAAAGTGGTCATTTTGGGGGTTCGTGGAGGTCCGTTGAGTGATTGAGGTACCATCCGTGGTCCGAATGCGTTGTGTGGGGTGTCAAGGTGAAGCTCTCGGGGTGTAAACCACGACTTGAGGGATGTCCATGTCGTCTGTGTCGTCATCTGTGACGTCGTCAATACGAGTTGTAGCGAAAGTGGGCGTTTGGGGGATGTGGAGGAAGGTGTTCGGGGTAGAAATGGACCATCCCTGGCTCGAGTGAGTGAGTGAGTGAGTGAGGCGTGCACAACGCCCGTGAGGTATACACAACGTCAGTCAGACGGCGTTTTTTCATTGGAAGTCGCGCCAATCTGCGCATGTGTGGTTCGAACGCGTCGTTTGAGGTGTGATCTTGTAGCTACGCCTGCCAACGCCAAGCTTAACACTTCAACGCCCTGGTGAATTAGCCTTGAGGCTCTGATTTTCTAGATATTGCATGGAATCGACATTAATTCATCGAAATGCGGTGACGCTCGTCAACGCCTGTGGTTATGCCCTAACGCCCTAGCATAACGCCTTGAGGCCATGACGTAGACCGGTGAGAGAACAACAACAACAAGAATGACAATGTTAATCATTTTATTATCCCCTCCAGTACAGCATACCAGCACTGGGTGAGCCGCGTTGGGTATGTTGCGTTGCTCTTGTCCAATCGGAGGCTACCATTTGAGGCTGCATCTGACATATTCGTTCTTGCCCGTCAGATGTATTCTCGGATGATCAGAATTCGCCATTTCAGAAAGTTCAATGTTCGGTCATGTTCGCTCTGATCCGTATGTTCTAATCCTCACCGGGCAGCATGCCCTGAAACAGTTGTCTGTGCATCCTGATTGCACTTTCCACGGCCTCGGGGGGTGGTAGCACCATATCCTCTTCCAAGCGGCACAAGTGTGAAGAATTCGTGGAAGTGTGTGTATGCGCGTGTGCGTGTGTGTGTGTGGACTTTTTTCTATTATTTTTTTAGACTCTCACGGCTCCAACCATGATTACCGCTCCCCGATTTAACAACAAAGACACCCATTGAGTTAACCATCATCAATGATATGACATACCTGGATTTAGCACATACGTACCTGTAGGAAATATGCATTTCAAACGTAAATCCTTGCTTAACAAAAAAAATAAAATAATAACAATAATAAGTATTGGTAGAAAAAAAATAATATTGGCGAAAACAAAACCAGCCGCATTATCACTGAGCTATATTATCCTCTTTTTGAAGATTGTTGGGTGTAATATAAAAAATAAGTAATAGTGGTGATATATACCAGGCTTAAAAATTGTATTTGAAGGACGTTCTTTCAAATTTATCATTCTATAGCCATGATAATATATGCTAAACCCGCAATAATTCAATCCAACGTAAACATAATGCATGCAAGAGAGCGCTATCTGTATGATCTCCGTGATGTGCGATAAAGGGCGACAAATCTTACCGCCCAACGGCAATGTAAGATCGCGAAGATGGTTTTGGCTCGCACGCTAGAGGCACTTTTGTATGGCGTCGACCCGTTTCGTGTTTGGAAAGAACAAATGTCACTTTACTTTCGATTTTTGCTTCCACCACACCTGTGATGACAGATAAAGTGTCTTCGGTGTGATTTTCAGCCGCGTACGACTCCAAATTTAAGTTTTATCGTTTATTTGCTTCTTTTTCGGTTTAAGATTGCAGATTTTCGGTTTAAAAGAAAAAAACCCCCTTATCGTGCGAATTTTGCTCTATAACTCTTACCGAACCTGCACTTATAGGGGAAATGTCTTCGGTGTGATTTTTACGATTGTAGGTACGACCTGAAATGCAATTATTAGAATTATTTTCCTCCTCGCCAACAAAAACAGATTTGGCCAGCGAAAAGACAACAGCGAGAGATGGCTTCACTTGCTTTGGGCCAATAAGTTAATAGAAGCATTTGATTGGTTAACGCTAGAACCTCACCCGAGGCAATACAAACAGGGCGTTTGATGGGAACAAGCACCTGTCCACAAAATCACAAAATCTGATGATGATGGATCGTATCGAGAGCATGGAGGAGATATAGGCGAGCGGATGGAGTTATTCGACGGAGAGGAAGAAGAACAGGAAAAGGTGGATGGAGAAGAAAAAGAAAAAGAGAGAGAAGAGGAGGAGAAAGAGAGAGAAGAGGAAAAGATGAAGGACGAAGAAAACACTAAAGAGAAAGAGGAGAGAAAGAAAAGACTGAAACTGGTATCAGTAAGGAGAATCGCGGGCATGCCCACGGGGGGGGGGGGCGGCGGCCGAACGTTTCGGCGAATTTACATCACCAAGGTGGGTCGCCGGGCGTTCGAGTGGTTTTTTTCGGCGCCCAGGAGCCGGCCGTTCCCCCAGGACGAGGTTCGAAAAATGCAACCAGCAACACCGGTATTCCAGGGCGGGAGGGCTGTCGTACAGCGGGCCCAGCCGATCGCCGCCGTCCAGCCTGATCAGCCACCCCAGCAGCTGCTGAACCACTACTTTAGTGCGTCGGACGGGATGTAACATCTTTTCCCTTCCATTTCGACGGCCCTTGTCAGGGCCACCCATATTATTCGAAAGAGATACTTTCTTTCATAAGCACAATTGTTTTTTCTCGCCCGAAACGATGTTGTTTCCCAAACAACACCATTTAACATTATTTTTTTGAAAACGCATTCAACCCAGGATCCATTCCCTGGTATGTTCATGTTCGTATACTGACCCCATAAAATTGAGAAAAAAAAGTCCCCAGGTGCGAAAAAAAAGACTGGGGGCAATCCCAAAACACTATACATTCACACTCACACACACACCCAGCCCTCTGTTATATGTCCATGTTCTCATATAGCCCGTAAAAAATAAGCGAGTTTCCGAAAAAAATTAAATCCCAAAACACTATACACACACACGCACACACATGTGTGTGTGTGCGTGCGTGTGCGTGAGCCTGTGTGTGTGGTGCGTGTGTGCGTGCTTGTGAGCCTGTGTGTGTGTATGTGTGTGTGTATGAATCTCTATATGTACAGACATCATCACCACCACCACCGAGCTACATATAGCACACACACACTCACTCACAGGTAACTCTACCAGGTAGCCGGATGGAAAAAGGCCCTTATCTCCTCCAAACGCTCTCCATTGCACCTCCGAAAAGTGATCTATAAATAGAACGGGTGTTTTCTCAGAAAATTCCCAGAAGAGCAAATATATTCCAACGAATGCTTCACACTGATACCGAGGCCGTGGAAAATGCAATCAGAATGAACAAACAACTGTTTCATGACATGCTGCCTGAACAATATCCTGGCCCGCCCGGCGAGGATTAGAATATACGGATCAGAGCGAACATGACCGAACATTGAACTTTTTGAAATGGAGACTTCTGATTGGATAAGAGCAGCCGAGAATACATCTAACGGGCAAGAACGAATATGACAGATGCAACCTCAAAGGCCAGACTCCGATTAGACAAGAGCAACGCAACATACCCAACGCGGCTCCCCCAGTGTGGGCATGCTGTACTGGAGGAGATAATAAAATGATTGACCTGTCATCCTTGTTGTTGTTGTTGTTGCTCTTTCATCGGTCTACGTCATGACCTCAAGGCGTTATGCTAGGGCGTTAAGGCGTAACGACAGGCGTTGAAAGGCGTCACCGCAATTCGATGAATTAGTGTCAATACCATGGAATATCTAGAAAATCAGAGCTTCAGGGCTAATTCACCAGGGCGTTGAAGCGTTAAGCTTGGCGGTGGCAGGCGTAGCTACAAGATGACACCTCACACGACGCATTCGAACCACGGACGGTCCATCTCTACTTCAAACACCTTCCTTCACACACCAAAATGCCCACTTTGGCTACTACTCTTACTGATGACGTCACCAATGGCGTCACAGATGACAGAGACACCCTCCGGTCATGGTCTACACCAAGAAGGCTTCACTTTGACATCTCACACAACGCATTCGGATCAAGAATGATCCGTCAATCACTCAACAGACCCCCACGCACCCCACAAAATGACCACTTTACTTACTACAGACCAACTGCGCATGCGCAGATTGGCTCGATTTCCAATGAAAACACGCCAGTCTGACCCACGAGAGCTCCACACTGATACCCAACACGGTCCATTTGTACCGGGGATGGTCCATCAATCACTCAACACACCTCCACGAACCCCCAAAATGACTGCCATCTATACTACGACCAGACTGCGCATGCGCAGAATGGTGAAAACGGGCGATACATTAGTCCAGTCGGATCTCACTCACTAACTCACCATCGTTGGTGCGTCCATGCGTTGGAACGGGAGTTGGGCACGCCTCACGGGCGTTATGCACGCCTCATTCACTCACTCACTCACTCACACACTCTCACACACACTCTCACACACACACTCACTCACTCATTCACTCACTCACACACACGCGCACATACACTCACACTCACAGGTAACTCTACCAGGTAGCTGAATGGAAAAAGGTCGTTATCTACTCCAAACGCACTCCATTGCACCTCCGAAACACCCGCTGTCGCTACTACTCCTACTGATGACGTAACCAGTGACGTCACATATGACGTGGACATTCCTCAAGTCGGAGCCACAAAAGCTTCACTTTAACACCCCATACGACCCATTCCGATCAGGGATGGCCCATTTCGACCCCAAACACCTTCCTCCACATCCAAAAACGCCCACTTTCGCAACAACTCGTACAAATGACGTCACAGATGACGTCACAGGCGATATGGACATCCCTCAAGGCGTGGTTACACCCCGAGAGCTTCACCTTGACACGCCACACAACGCATTTGGACAACGGATGGTCCCTTAGTCACTCAACAGACCGCCACGAACCCCCAAAATGACCACTTTCGCTACTACTCGTACTGATGACGTCACCGACGACGTCACATATGACGATCTACACCCTGAGAGCTTCAATTTGACACCTCACGCGGTCCATTCGGACCAAGAATGGTCCATCTCTATCCCAAATGAACCCTTAAAATGCCTGCTTTCTATACTACGGCCAGACTGCTCATGCGCAGAATGATGAAACCGGACTAGGCACCCATCCCATCGGATGCTCCTTCACGAATGCTACACATCGATACCACTCTCGACCTAATCGGACCAATAGGGGACGCTCCCTCGTGAGAGTTTCACACTAATACCTCCCATGGCCCAATCGGACCAAGAGTGACCCACCTCGGTCCCAAAACGTTCCTTCCCATGCCATTTTCCCACAATTCCCTGTCTGCGCATATGCAGAATGTTGAAAACGGACAACACACTAGTGAGGGATACTCTCTCACGTATGCTTTACAATGATACCTCACTCGACCCCATCGGATCACTCGTCCCCTCTCGCCCCCAAAACGTCCACCCAGCGCTACTTACTCACTGCGTACACTGACTTTCAAAAACATTCACCGCTTAGCTTCAAGACCCTGTCCATCGTGTCCTACGTGCTGAGACGTGAAAAACCACATCCCTCAACCCATACTGCACTGAGCATGTGTGGGTTTCGAATTTGGTTCAACATTGTCCACTAAGCCAGTATGGGCCTATCCAGACCTCCGTGAACTTTTCAAAAAATTTCACCGCTTAACTTCCCATCGTGTTCTACAGCTCGAGACGGAGAAAACAAGATCCCACAACCCATAGTAAAATCCACAAGAAAAAAATGCCCCCCCCCCCCCCTATACCCCATACAGGCATTCCCCGTATAGATGCAAATGTGCGAATCAGGAGAGGTGACCCGGTATTTGCGCCACAGAAGGTTCGCCCGACGTCCGAGTCTTCCTTGCCTCCAGAGGGCAGCACGATCGATGCCAAAAGGGAAATCCCCGCCATTTTGTATGTTTATTTTTTGCGGAGACATAATGGACAATAAAGGCTCGACCTTGGGGTCGCACTGATCATAAACTGGTCATAATAACATGGTACAACACTTATATGTTATGTTTATTACTATAAGTCTTCCTTCTCATGGTTTCAGGTATTTTTTCGTGCCAATACGGTTTTGGGGAAACCTGTATGGAAAAACTGAGGGTTCCCCACTGGCTATGTATGCTGGGCATTGTGCTGGCGATATTATCGGTGGCCACACATGCATTCCGGGAGATTCACATTGGGAGTCACTAGGGTCTTAGGTAGGGCTTTATTGCTGGGCCGTCACGTGACCGGAAGTGTCATTTGACCTTTTGACCCGGATGTGACCTGTGACCCGGATGTCACGTGACCGTATGCGACCTTTGACCTCTACGATCACCTGACCGCATGTGACGTCAGCACCACATGGCTCCTCAATAAATTGTTTAAACAGAGTTATCTCCCCCTAAATATGCGCCCAGATCAGCTTTATATACTACTTATTCGCCTTATTTAATATGTAGTAAATTGGCCGAGCACATCTTGAGAAAACTACATTCCCTAATACTTGCCGCCACAAATGACCCACCACACCAGGTAGCCTGGCCTTTCCTCTCAACCATATGGAAAACTCGACACCATTACGGCAAATTTCGGAGGAGCCAATCAACTGGCGCAGATTTTTTTCCGATTAAAATTTGAAAAAGTGGTTTTGATATAATTCAGAGTCAAATATTTTACATTTTTTTACAGAAACATTTTAAAATACGTCACAGACCATTTCTGGCCCAGTCAGGTATATGGCCAATCAATGTTCGCCGGAGTAAAGTCCTGATAATAATCTAACACCCAGAAACTTCAATGGAGGTTTGTGACCTACACAATGCAACCAGATTAGGGACCGTTCAAAATTTATCTTGAGGGGGGGGGCCGGTGGAAATTCAGCTGATGACCCTAAGTTATGTGTGACCCCACCTCCTTTGGCTGGAAGGTTACCAGTGAGTGACCCCCCTCACCACGATACCATATTTGACATCAATGGCCCCCCCCATCTCACCACAAACACACGCCCAATTCCAACGAATCCAGGTCATTTCCCCAGTGGACATTTCCCCCAGCGGACATTCCCCCCATGGACATTTCCCCCGGTGGGCATTTGCCCCGGTAGACATTCCCTCCAAGGGACATTTCCCCCGCCCTATACTTTTAGGTTATTTGAACATAGTTTTTAAATAATTTGGCACATCATATATTATATAGCACATTATTAAACAATATAATGGATCACATAGTGATAACATATAAATCATATACATATTATATATTTTAACATTTTAAGAAAACATATCACATCGTGGTAAAATAAAAGATGTATTTTTAAACAATATTATTTTGTTCTATTTTTTACCTCAGTTTTCACTTCAGTTCGGTTTTATGCTCATCAAATGGCTTCATGACACCGACCTACGAACAGTTAATGTTACGCTATATACCATGTATACATCTTTTATATTGTTTTAAAATGTGCGGACTGTATAATACTGATATATACTGTGTATATGTATAATATCTTATCACTTTGTGACTCAATTATCGTAAAACATATGTGGAAATCCTTATATCTTTATATATAGAAAAAAAATTGCGTTATTACAAAATTATTTAAAAACCATGTTCAAAATAACCTAAAAATATAGGGTGGAGGAAATGTCCACTGGAAGAAATGTCCACTGGGGCAAATGCCCACTGGGGGCTGTCTGTCTGTTTTTAATTTAGATGGCGCTTTCAATTATAAAATTATGCGCGCCAGATCGTTGCATTGAGTTTGATGTACAACATAAATATTGATTTAAAATATCCTACTGTACGGAATTTTAATGATTAAAAAACATGTAGAAAAAACAAACGCCAAAGGCGTTATTTAATGGCATGGAAAGGTTAGAGACATAAAAGGAAGGGTATATATATACGGACCAACAAACTTAATTTAATAATAATAAAATCCCAACGACCCTATCTATAAAAAATATAAAACTGAATTAAAAAGGCCAATATAGTACTGGGGGAAATGTCCATGGGGGAAATGTCCGTACACCATTCCAACATTGCCAGGGGCACTAAATGATGCAGTGTGAAATTATATTAAGACCGATTGAAAAAACGTTAATAATATGAAGAGCTATTCGTTAATAAAGTGATTCGCGGTATGGTATTATACATATGAAAAAGTGACAGGGAACGTGACACAGTTCTGCACTACGACGTAACTGCGAGGAGCTCGGAGATAAAATTCTGTATGATGTATATTTATTCGCATTCACCGGTTTGAGGTAAAATTATGTCATACTGCATCATGATGATAGATAATACTACATACAACTGCTCAGGGAAACAATGGAGTTATGTTTGTTATACTGACACAGAGATAAACTTTAAAAAATACGGACGAATCCGACATGATTAATTTCATGCATTCATCATGTCGGCTTCGCTACAAAAACCCTGCAAAAAATAGACGGCGTTTTATTATTATAAAACTATTCAAATTATTATATTTTATAATTTTATCCTCATCATGACATTAACTACCGTCAGTGCAACTTGTCTTTTAGTACGCCACAATTTATTTCTTCAACATTGGGGCAGCATAATTTATCGAAATTATTTGTTTCAGTCTCAACATGCAGGCTATATTCATTTAGCTAGTCAATATCCACAATGTCCAGGCAGCACTGCACCTGGATGTGTTTAGATAAAGGATTTGCTAGAGGCACTGTGCACTAACTCAAATCTAGCTGGTATGAAAAGGGGCCTAGCTTTTAATACATCTTAAGAAGAGTAAATATGATTATAAAGCCATTTACCAGTCTCACTACACTACAGGAGGTTTGTACAGAGAATAATGCTAACAGAACATAGGTCTATCTATGGTACTGTGTGTTGTTTAGGCTCATGATAAACCTTAGATCCTACTGTTTTAGTAGGCTCCATGGATAAGCAAAGCCGTGTTCTGATACATGTGTACATATGTGAATAGCTGTCCATTTATCATCATCATTTATCAAGTTACTGATGGTCTCCCCTCTTCACACAGTCTAGTTACACATGACCCCCCTTTGTAGGGCTCGAAGATATTGGTGACCCCCCTCCCCCTCAAATTCCACCGCCCCCCCCCCCCCTCAGGATAAATTTTGAATGATCCCTTACCTAATTTGTCAGACTAATTTTCATAATAAGGCAGAAAAAGAAATCATCCTAACAGGGCTTAGCCAATGCTTACCTGAATAATCTTTGAACATCAAATTTTTGGAGTTGGTGAACCGTTCGTGTTATATGAAGCATGTGTCTCGGCCAGTGAAATATGTGGGTGGTACATCTATTCGAATTAATCTAGTGCTTCCGAACATGGGTGGAAAATATGTTAAAGAAGGATAAATATCGAGTCTATTTCTTCTTCAAGTCATGGAATCGATGCTCCCGAAATTATCGTCAACGAAGTGCGGAAGACGGTCTTTAACTCGGTCCAGACAAACGTTGAGATCCTACGTTTGCACACCTGTCTGTCAAAGTATTTTTTTCTATGCTGAATCAATGAACATAGTTGTCAATATAATTAAATAACAGGACTTTTCAATTTGCAAACTATGTGACGTGTTTGCGAATTTTGAGCCCTTAATATGAAGTTATATGGGCTGAAATGCTTCAAATACGTACAAGCCAAACGCAAACGAACAGATGTATTGAATATCATCATGAAGAGTGTGGCTGTCTTGCGCAAAGAGCTCTAGGGGGACCAGAATCTGCCGTGTTCGTTCACAAATGACCTGATGTGATGTTGACAACTGTAATTTCCAGACTTGTTTGTCTGCTTGCGTTGTGAGGTGCCGATCAAGGCTTTCTCTAAAGTCATATGATTGCTCTTTAGTCGCCATAATTCCTATGAATTACTATCACCTCTTACATATCTTGCAATTTGTGATGTGTTCCTCAGAGTTTACAGGGCCAGATTCATCTAACATAACCCAAAATTGGTAACCATCCTGGGTCTTTATTTCACAAGCAGACATTCTTCGTGGAAGATGACGGGTCATTAAAGGTCAACCCAAACGGAATTTTTTGTGGTCTAAAAATCCTTAAAAATCATAGTTCATACTTCACTTTGTATGAAAAAAATATTGAAAAAATTCTAATCTGATCAGAAACACACGTAATATGGGAGCAAAGTGGGCTTTTTCACACTTTCACAGCTGGGTTGATGACGTCACGCAGGGAAGTTGCCTGAGAAAAAACAGCGGATAACATGGAAAGCGAGTGCAGTCAGAGCTCCGGTTCAGATGTCGATTCGAGCGATATCAGCTGCTTAGATGGAAATATTTTTCGCCAAGAAGATGAAATAGACATAGAGGAGGATGATGACGGGCAAATTAACAGTTGTTTGCAGACCAACGGCGGAATTCAGCCCTATCAATTTGAGCCGTACGGCTCCGATTCTGACAGTGACAACCACTCTGACAACGTGGAACTCGACGACGACAGGATTCGGAGAGGTCGTTTGTTGAATACAGATTGGTATGCAACTTGACTGGAAACCTTATTATCGTCATCTATAAGACCAAATGTCCATATATTTCAAACTGTATTGAATGTAGAACGATTCTGTGATGTAACGAACGAGCACATCTGTGTTGTTATTGTTGTTACTGACCGAGGCAGCCTTTTCGAAGGGATAAACTCCGGGATTCGGCAGTATGGACAGTAAACTGTTGATAACTCTACTGATATACGTCCGACTTGAATTTTGTTTGTTTTCCCATAATCCCCATGAAATACCAATTTCAGAATTATATAGTTTGATAAAAAAACTTTGGACATTCATGGCGAAAAGTAAGCCGTGGTGAGTGGATCGGCATTCACATTTGCTCAATTTTCGACAAATTACCTCAATTAAATTGAAATCGAATGATATTCCCACAATCTCAAATGTCAAGGGATTATGAAAGTATAATTATCACTTCTGTATCTACAACCATTCACTCTAATTGGTGTTTTTTATTTATTTACTTATCAAACGTATATATATTTATGAAAGATCATTTTATTATTATTATTAAATAGTATATAATTTAGATAATTTATTTGCGTGAAGTTTGTGCCAACATTTGGCTAAAAACGCATACATAGAATGAATAAAATTGAACATACAAATACAGACATTAAGACACATTGGAACAAATGGTTAAACGTGTATATATGAAATAGAGACTCATCCAGTCTAACCTGTAGATGCTCAAGCAACAAATGCCACACGAGAGCGAGCAGGGCATGTACAGCCGTCCCCCTGCCCGAGGCCTCGCTTGCAGGCTCGGTTCGTTCAGCCGATGTCCGTGATAGATTCTCCTTGTCCGATTTCTTTGCCGTCACATTCTGATTGTTCTTACGTTTGATAGTTGGAATAGCTGTTCTCTTTAGTTTGGGTTTGTACCCGAATTCAACTGCTACGCTGTAGATGTCCTTGAATGATGTCTTTCTGTCAAAATGTGCCGAGCAAATTATACGAGTACTGGCTCGGGCCCTCTTTCCACACTCTCGTGTTGCGTACAAATTTCGTCCAATTTGCAGCGATTTTCTCGTCTTTGGGCCACAAATGAATACTAACACCGTCATCTGTAGTAAACTGCAACCTCCCACTACACAACGTCGCGGCATATTTAAAAAATGATGCCCCGATACTCCGAAAATCTCCAGAAATCAGCAGCTACATACGACTGTGGTATACGGCTTTAACATAGAGAATACAAGACGGCTTCCCTCCGTGACGTCACAGCTGGAATTGACAGGAGAGCGATTTTCACCTTTCAAACGGCAATATCTCGCCAACCAGACTGCACAAAATTATGAAAAAAATATCATTATTTTCAGAATCGAAAGGACTATTTTTTTATATTTTTGACCTCAGAGCGTTTGGGTTGACCTTTAAATGTCGACTTTGCCGCATGTGTGGGTATCTGACGCGTCGTCTGTCTCGTGCGTGTCTCTAGTAATTTCCTTGACTTTGAATTTTATGCATATTAACACAATGATTCAACAGAAGACATCGTTGGTATTCTAAAAATATGAACTATCCTTGTCTGCATACTAAGAATTCTACCACACACTCGTGTTTTATACAATCAAATTTACATATAAAGAAGAAAGCCTAGGTGCAATAGACGGTACCCATGATGCGCCCGTTTACCCTCGTCCAACGGGGGATGCTGTATAGAATTGCTTATCCTTATGTAACGTCAGCAATTTCTATCATGAAACTTTGTCACGAAAAAGAACAAAGTACATGTAGAAAATCTTTTGGATTTTTGTCTTGGAGAATAATGTTTAATTAATAATTATACAGAGACATTTTCGATTTGTGAGATGAACTTGAAATCTGTACATGCCCACAAGTTCTGGACTCGAATTGTTCCGTCTGGCTGTTACTGGACTTGTTTCATAGTAACACTCAAGGGATACTAGTCAATTTATAATGAATGAACTCTTTATTGTTACACTAGTTCACAAAATACTTCTTATTGAGTATATGCGAATCTACATGTCGTCCTATTAGAATGTGGTATATATGAGGTGGTTTGCGGCATTAAACAACTGTTTATTTCTTAATTTAGGCCGACAAGAGTGACGAGTACAATTTTGACATAGCAATAGTTACACAATAATAAATAGCAACATTCCTGGAGGATATGATTACAAGTACCTTAAGAAGCCTAGCAACATCATTCAGTAGAATTCATGTTAAATATCGAGCACTCACAGAAACATACGATCGTGCCGTACAAGACCCCAGTGAATAACGGTTCGTAACTTGAGTCTAATCCCGCTAACGCGCAGCTAGGGGCCATTTGAACGGCGTTTGTTTCACACCTCCATGGTGTTCAAATGAGCACTCATAATCAACGCGTGACTGCGGTACATTTTATGCAAGAAAACGACATGGGAGTTCGTTTGTATAAAGGTATACTTGTCAGTGACAAGGATGTTTTGAAAAGATTCTGTCTTGCTATCTTTGTGTCTTGCAAGAATATATTGTCATTTGAAATTGGGTTAACTGTCGAATTATTGACCCGATTACTCTCGACTGACCATAGAAATTCTAAGGGGTGGACTGCCTGGACACATGTAGAGTGAATGAGTGTATGCGTTTGGTCTAATGTCGCGCTCATCATTATTTCTGCAATATAGCGACGATATAACTAACTATGATATGATTAGCTGGACATGTGTGACTAGCCATGTACAGTCATCAAGCAGAGAAATTAATATTCCCCTTATGGAAGCAGACATGGTACAAACTCATACTGCCCACCCACTTGGTGTCCTGCATAGATGTCTATCATAAGCAACGGTTATGTTTATTTTAATATTCCCCTTATGGAAGCAGACATGGTACAAACCCATGCTGCCCACCCACTTGGTGTCCTGCATAGATGTCTATCATAAGCAACGGTTATGTTTATTCATACACGTATAGACTGAAATGGGCCTTGTACATCCACTGAGAGGGGCTATGGGGATACGTGAACTCAACCTCCCACATAGGATTCCAGTGCTCGAACGGCTTATGATCAGCTAAAGTGAAAGTCCCGCTCGCTACACGCTAATTAATGCATTGGACGAGAGTTTTCTCTACGATTGTTACTATTGCTTGATGCGTTCTCTATCGGGAATGGACAAAGAGGCATTAGTACAAAAACATCAGTCGACTGAATTCCTAAGAATGAATCACAATATCGCGATGAAGCACATCGTTCACGAAACCACTGCCTCTAAAATACCGTCGAACTTTGGAAGGTTTATGCTGGACATATCTGTTCTGGTTATATTCATAAACCAGTGTCCTTCTCCCAAAGGGACCCCGAATATTTTGTTCAATGCGTTCCGCGAAATTGACGCAAAATAATATTTGCATAATTATTTCTAATTTATCATCCTAGTTCAACTCGCTCCTTTATGTGTCCAATCATGATGACGTTATGTAGGTACATTATAATTCCATTGCATTTTCAGTGAATGCCGTATATATTTGGAGTTGGAGTTATACATTGAGGGACAGCAACTCAAACGCGTTTCATCCATAATTAGGTTCGTCGAGAATATGGGAATTTGAGTTAATCGTGAAATTTAATAGCCCGAATTTCCTGGGAAAATGATTTAAACATCAGTATTCAAACTGGGTTTCAATATCGACGTGAAAATTGTGGTTTCGTTCCGGGGTTTGGTTTCTTCGATCCATTAGGCAGTCGTGGTGCGAATCAATAATCACAAACCCTTTCCCTCCGCATTATTACCAGCCCTCATATCCGTATATTCATTGACATCTCAAGACAACCAAACGCAAAGTGGAGGTGGGGTATCATAGAAACATTGTGACTGACCTCGTCTACCGAGTATAAATTCGTTTTCCGGATGTAAAATGAATTTAAATATAATTCAATCTTGAATATCGACAGCTTTATATGTTACGTTTAACATTCATAGGATCCCTAGACAGCACAATGAGATCCTACACGTTCTCTGCCTTCCTGTCTGTAAACATCCATAATTACACAGACAGGTTATTGTTAATGGATAAACCCATAATTACACGTTATTCCACTTTCTAGGTGTCTGGAACGCATATTTTCGTGTTAGATGCTGATTCATCTAGTACTAGTAGGAGCAATTGGGTCGTCATGAGTCTAATAAACAGAGCGTTAAACCCAGCGAACACTGGATGTTCCAGACGCGAGTATCCGGATATTCTGACGCCGGAAATATGGGATCCAACAATTTCGTTATCCTCACATGGGTGTCTTCGGATGCTGTTCTTTCGCTCAATGATGCAATAATCATGTTACAAGCACACGGGAATTTTTGAACATCAAGTCAGAGATTTCATCTCCATGTATTGCA
This sequence comes from Hanleya hanleyi, assembly GCA_036873755.1. Classification (NCBI taxonomy): domain Eukaryota; kingdom Metazoa; phylum Mollusca; class Polyplacophora; order Lepidopleurida; family Hanleyidae; genus Hanleya; species Hanleya hanleyi. The sequence continues at coordinate 11,593 of JAVTVY010052821.1, read as the reverse complement.
CAAGTAGAATAAATTAGCCCAATTAAAGGCCTCAGAAAACACCGAATGTGTTCCAGGACTGGAGGAAATTTCTCGGATTTTCGCTGAGCAAATATCCACGAACATATTTCCAACAATTCCCGTAAGCGCTGGGCTTTAATATATCCTAGTTGTTGTGTTCTTTTTCCCTGTAAAATTGCTTGGGCTTTTTTGGGACCTGTCCAGGCCTGGGGATGGGCCATTTCCCCCTCTCCCACCAATTATTTCTCTGACCCCTTGAGCTAGGGAGCTGAAACTTACCACATTATATTCTTGAGTCACGCTGTACCAGAAAATGTAAAACAAATCCAAGATGACCGCTTTGATGACGTCACATTTCCAAAAACGACATTTTTAGGTAAATTTTTCGGTCAGATTTTTAGAAGTTTTTGTCTAATGCAATTTGTCCACAAAAACTGCGTGATAAATTAGTAAATATCAATGTAATGTGATATAACATACTTTTTGTCTACTTTTCATCGCAGAAAAGCAGAAAAATCACGAGAACATCATTATTCTGGTGCCCCACGTGGCCGCCATCCTAAATTTGCCCATGATCCTCTACACTGGGGTTATGCAAATTGGCTCAAAATGACCCCAATATGATAAACTATAAAGTCACGGAGTATCAGCTCTCAATTTTTTGTCGTTCCGGAGATAGCGTAGAAAGTTTGGTAGGGGGTGGGGGGTCATTTTGCCCCTTGTAGTTGCGGATGCGGAAATCTTGAATGGCGCGACCACACGGCCCCTAGCTCCGGCCTGAGCGGCATTAGATACAAAAATTTAAGAGCGATAATGTAATAGCCCTGTCAAGTCATCTGATGGAGATTGATTAACTATGTGAACAATAGATAAAAAAATGGATAGAAATAAATGAGAATTTCGTTTTAAAAGTGGGCACGCAACCCACAGCCCAGGTTTTCATCTTTTAAGACAAACATTCGTTCAGATGCCCTGGAAAGATCTACCAGAGTAATTTGAAATGATTTGATACTTGAATGCGAGTGTTGAAATAATATCTTGACTGACAACCTGTAACTCGATAAATGTTCAAATTATCGACTGCCGATTTGCGGGCTATATGCTTGATTATCTCTCTGGTGCGCAGGAAATTCTCGTAGGCTTGAAATCAAGACGCAATTATTTAAATTTTGACAGAAAACATCATGTAACATTATTTTCCTCTGGCCTAATTGAGGTAGGATCACTAATTCTGATATTGAGGATAAAAACGCTGTTGAGACATATTATAGCTTTCATTCGATTGCATTCTCACATATTCCGATATTTCTAATATAAAGCGTGTTAGGGCCATTAGGAATATCATTGATTTTTCCTTGAACGGTAGCGAGTTTGTATAGTTTGCGTTGGAAGCGATTGAATTATTTTCGCATGAAATCCACGCAGACCATCAGTGAGATCCACTTTATCCGTAACCTTTCGTTAAACTGATACTAATGCGTTAGAGAGAACTCTCTCTTTCTGATACACCGGAAACGCGAACAGTCGGCTAGCTGGCGAAGACAACGATCAGGGTCGATAAAGAGTAAAATTTCAACCGTACAAAACGTGATCTAAACTGCAAGCCGAACAGGCAGATTCATAAAAAAAACGAGCTTGTGTTGGAAGAGAAGATTTGGAAAAGGGCATAAGGGACAGTCCTTGTTGGATATATTTCTGACAGACATTCTGTGATATTGCCAGACAAGAATTGAAGGAGAGATAAAAAACCAACGAAATTTCAACGTAAAAACTTCAGTAAAGTAAGTCACATTTTGGTTTTATTCGTAAGTTATAAATGTTTAATGTAGCACTTGAACAAAGTCTGTGAATGCTTAATGTTTGGAAAACACCATTGCACGCAGCGAATTGTTTGCTTGTGATCAACACACAATCACTGGTTCTAGTTTTATGGTAGAGTGTCTCTAAACAACTTCATTACTCGTTTTATGGACAGCAACTCATTAACGTCTCAGGAGAGACTGAATGGTAGAATCACTGTTGTGTCGAATTTATGCACATTTAAACGAGATATGGGTTTTTCGTGCACTATTCCCTGGACATCGATTCAATGAGAACAGTTTTATGGACGTAGTTCTCTTAACTAAATAGCTAGTCCGATTACGACTGAATGAAAATGCTTGTGTCATAAAATGGGAAGAAACAGAGATGTTAAAGTTGAACCACCATTTATAGCGGATTATGAAAGGAAATTAGCATGAGAAGTATACAGTAACTGATTACAAACGTTACATTATTATTGCTTACAAAATATATTTTTAGCGTTTTATTTGAGTGGACTATCCATTCGCCATTTTCGGTAGAGAAATTCAAGGTATTCATTTACAAGATTTGATATGTTATTGTACAAATGTGTGGCTATATTAAAATGAATGCCTGTCTAACACTACTGCATACAGAGCCATTAAATTGCCATCAGGTCATGCCATTAAAATCACATTATTTTTTACTGTTAAATTCCTATTAATTGTGGCCATATTAAGGGGGTCCATTCCCATTAAAATGTAACCGCCATTAAGTCAATAACCATTAATTTTGTGGCACAGTTGATGGCCATTAAAATTTGTCCCCAAATTTTAATGGGACTTTAATTGGACATATTAATGTGGTGTTAATGGTATCAATTATTACATATTTAATGGCAATTTAAAGGGACCAAAATTGTAATGGCATCCAATCCCATTAAAATTTCCCATTAAAAAACCGTTATTTGTGGCCATTTTAAGGGGCATTAAATACACATTACATGTTAATGGGATTTTAAAGTTTGTCATGGGTTTTAAATCTTGAAAAAATGTCATTAAATACCCCTGAAAACTCACATTACATGTTAATGGGATTTTAAAGGTTGTCATGGGTTTACACATCTTGAGAAACGCCATTGCACACCCCTGAAAATTCATATTACATGTACATGTTAATGGGATTTTACAGGTTCTTATGGGTTTTTAAATATGGAGAAACGCCATTAAATACCCCTGATATTAATGGTATTTTCATTAATACTATTGCAGAGGCCAGCACGACTTCAAATGATCCGGTGATGAGAAAAACAAGATGGAAAAATATGCTAGCCAATTCAATGCATGCAAGAGATGTGATAAATATAAAGATGATTATCATTGTATTTCCATGAAAAGGGGACATAACATATTCCATATTTTCGTTGCTGTATCAGAATCGGTTTGTACATATCGCGAGGCCAAATTTAGCCAAGAGGTAATTAACACGAGCAGCGCTAGCTAAAAATCCTCGGCTCTGGACTCCCAGTTTCTCAAATTGTAAGCACTAAGACAAAGGGGCATAACTCTCTCAATTATTGACATTGATATACACAACATGTACCATCCTCTGATCTCATTGCCGTCAAAATCCTGGCACAGACATTTTGCACAGGACTCTCAGTCAATCAACATACCCCGATACCTTAAGCAGTGTGAATGCAGGAGTGGCAGTGCGTGTCTTGTCTTCGCCAGGGATAGATTCTGCATATGTCATTGACTGAGTAGAACAGTAACTATGCAAGTGCGCTAAAATTTGGCAATGGGATCGAACGATGGTATATGGCCAAACATGTAGACTATCCAGACGATAGATAAATGAGAATGCACAATACATACGCTATAGGTGTGTGAGTGAGCTAATTAGTTTTAACATCGCTTTTAATAATATTTCAGTCATATCACGACGAAAACACTTAGGACAGCACAAGACACAGACAGGACGCTTACATTGGTGCAATAAAGACAAGTGCAACTACAGTGTTAGACACCACATTATCAAGTTCCTTTGGCTTCTCAGCAAAATGCATTAAAGCAACAGGAACTTGCACCCACCCACCCACCAACCACCCACTACATACATGTAAGTTGTTTAAGTTGGGCGACTTGATTGTGAATCGTTTTTTTCAGATAAATTGAAATTTCCACATTATTTCACCTGCAGGTTTGTGAATGTAGGTGGAATGGACGGACGTACATGATCACGACAATATCCCCAGGTCAAATTGGCTGAGGGATAAAAACTAAACCTGGCCTATATATATTTGCTATAGCAGTATAGTATAGAAATAGGATGAGAAGATTCACATTAGAATACAACAGGGTAATTTTCCTTTCTTCTGATCTATCACGACGAGTAGCTGCTTCATGACATTTGAGGAATCCTCGTGTCAGGCGGATAAAGTGCATGATGCATTCCAAGCTCCGAACATCTCTTCTGATATACCATACTGTGATAGCAGATAGCTATAGATACGGTTTAGTTTCAATTGTACCATGCAATCTGATTAAAACCATATCCGCAAAGTGGATCTGACCCTTTTCCTATCTCCATGATCTCCAAGTCGTTCGGTGACTGTCGAACATGAAAAATAAATGCCAATGGCTTCATCGTATTTGAGTAACCCACGCAGCACTCTATTTCGACGAATTTTTAGTTTTGACAGATTTGAATTTCACCGCTGGCCACATTATCTTTGATCTCTTTTGAAACCAACATCGAGTGTCAAAGCAAAAACTGCAGTCGACGTCCTCGGATACCGACACGCTTTTATCTAAGCAACCGCGAGAGATGAAATACACAAGATTGATCTCTTATATCGGCATTCTCCGCCTTACTAAGTTACTATTTAGCAGCGTCAGGAATTTCCGTGAGTTCTGCTTCAAGTTGAGAAGTGGATGACTTGGAGATAGGAAAAGGGTCAGATCCACTTCCCCACTGTGGATCTGGTTTCATCCCTTTCGCCGATTATTTCCGCTGACAAAAGTGACCTGCTGACGATCAATTCCTTGAGAACTGTTAAAATTTGTATATGTTGTCTTTGGAATGCTAGAAATTGCGTTTGCGTCAGAGATTTGCAGAAAAACATAAGAAACTTGTCTCCACAATACACACTCCAGTGGTATTTGCTCTAGTTTTATAGCAAAATAAATAAAATAGCATACAAAATTAGGTTTTACTGCGAGAGAATGCGCTTTTCCCTGGCTTTTCCGACTTAAAAACGTCAAAATCCAACGGAGAAATCGTCTTTTTTCGACCGCATTTGACAGCGTTTTTCTCGAGTTTTACTCTGCCAATCTTCCTGTTTGACCTCTCATTGGAAAGCATAACCGTTCACCTTTCTACACAGGAAATAACCTGGAATGGATGGCAAAATAAAACGGAGGATACGATTGGATTGTAAAATGATGTCATTCCACCATTCCAGCCACTGTCTACGCTCGTCTCAAATCTGTTGGCTGATAGAGGTCACGTGGGCAAAATTACGCATACCGATTGGCTCGTTGGCCGGCGGGGGAATCCATCTTGAATGAAATGGATTTTGTTTGACACACGTTGTGGATCAAGACTCGTAAAAATATGGAAATAAACGTCGATCGTCGTTGGCAGTTTTAATCGTCTGGGGAATATTCACCACACTTTAGCAGTTCAAAAATACAGGAGTTAGGAAGAGGTTTTCAATGATTTTTTCCATTTCTGCTTCTTGCTGCCGACAGGCCCCTTCACACGGTATGTGAGGAAAAATGCATTTTTCGCTCTGATTTTTTCCGTTCAACATCTAATTTTGCTTTATTTCTTTTGCAAACAAACAAACAACTTCAAGAATCAAATTGATCAAGGTTTTGGCTTTCCAGAAGTATACAGTGTTTGACAGATTTCTGTTAAAACGGATGCAAAAAATACAAGTGCTGTACCCATCGTGATGGCGAATAGGTTATAATAATAATAATAATAATACTTTATTTAACGAGGAAGGACATTTGGCGAATCAATCTTACATGAGTTCCTCAAACAACAACAGGAAAGCACCAGAAAGTGCAAAGCACAAATATATCTACAATAATAACAGAATTAATAAAGAAGCACAGACAGCTGAAGCTACAGAATAAGGAGCAGACAACTCCCAAGTCCCTAAATATTTGCTACGGTACAGGCCAATTATAATTACGTAGCCGTTTTGAGGTACGAACACATATTCTTTTTAAAGGATTAAACGTCGCAGGAGGCCTTCACTGCTGGCGGTAAGGAGTTCCATAATATAGGACCTGAATATATTAACGAATGTTTGAATTTTTCTGTGGATGGACTTGGTATAAACAGATTATTGTTTCCTGTGGAACGAAGAGACCTAGAATAAATATCCTCAGTGCAGCTTGAACGTCGCTCGACTGGGCTCTCTCCGTTCAACTCAGCCTATCACGTAACAATGGCGCAAATCCCCCACAGATTCTATGGGGGCGCTCTACACTCGACTTTCTCTGAGTTCGTCCGGCGTTTAGCTCTGCTGTGGCAAGATAAACATCTTGCAAATATTCTACGACATTAACTTCAGAAAATCTTTGCGAAATAAAGACAAATCTTACCATAGATGACCAACATCGGTGAAATCCAAACGACGGTAGACTGCGTTCCACGTTTACGCTCGGTTACATGTTTTCAAAAAGTGGCATCATGCACGGAAACGGACTGAATTGAATCCGCTCCAAAACATGCATTCCATGGACAAGAAACCGCGATGGAAATAAAAGCGTATTCTACAATTTGAGATCACATAAAATATCACTTGCTTTGATTCCAGAATATTGCCCTCCTTAATATATGAAAATATCTGTGTACAGTTCAGTATGTGAATAAATGTTTAAATGATATAATATTGCTAAATCTGTCATTGCAGCGTTTGCTCATTAACGCCACTACTTTTGTTGGTGAGAGAGAGGGAAGAGAACTTGTATATATGTTTCTATCTATATTTCCATCGCGGTTCTTGTCCGCTGGTATCCAATTCTTTTGGGCAGATTCAATTCAGTCCGTTTCCGTGCACGATACCACTTTTTGAAAACCTGTAACCGCGCGTAAATTTGGAACGTTTTTGCACGCGCAGTCTACCGTCGTTTGGATTTCACTGATGTTGGTCGTCTAAGGTAGGATTTGTCTTTATTTCGCAAAGATTTTCTGAAGTTAATCTCGTAGAATATTTGTAAGATGTTTATCTAGCCACAGCAGAGCTAAAAGCCGGACGAACTCCGAGAAAATCGAGTGTACAGCGCCCCCATAGAATCTGTGGCACAGCAGAGCTAAAAGCCGGACGAACTCCGAGAAAATCGAGTGTACAGCGCCCCCATAGAATCTGTGGGGGATTTGCGCCATTGTTACGTAATAGGCTGAGTTGAACGGAGAGAGCGACATTCAAGATTGAACTAGATCTACTGGGGGTGGTCGTATGGGTGGCACTCCCGTTATCCCTGTGTACCGGGTTTAATCGGTGAAAGGGTTAATCAGATTATAATTGGACTGAAATGAAACTATCAGGTTTCTTGAATATATACTTTAATCTCATGCGATCATGTTGATATTTTGACTAGATCATACATTAATTCGTTCACATGTTGAAAACAATAGAATTGAAAGAAAACTTGACATTGCATTGCATGGATTCTCTCCATTGACCCAACTTCTGTTCCACAGGATATAAACTAGGGTTGAGGACAGGTACACTGTACTCGGTCTATATCAAACCCATCCTTCATGTCCTGGTGTATAATTTTTGTATACAATGATTCTGAATTACTTATTAGCCCGGAAAGTGGTATGTACATATACATAGCTAGCTAGCTAGGCCAGTGATCTTTTTTGTTTGCTGAATTTGTGTTGTACACATGAACTAATTAATGGGACACAGCATTTGTTAAATAAAAATGATGTATGTATCGTTCAAATGTTTTAATGGCTTTTTCATGCAAACAAAATTTCAGTTGAGTTTTGCAGAAATCAGTCATACAGTTTTAATGGGACAAAACCCCTTAAAAATGCAAAGTATTTTTTAAATGGCTTTTTGTACCATTAATTCAGCAGCTTTCATTTTAAAAGCAAATTAATGGCTTTTGAAGCCATTAACATTTAGATAAACACCATTAAAATTCACTTTTTCTAAATGTTAATGGCCATTAAAAAAAGTAATGGCTATCAACTTTTTATTTCGCCAAACTAAAGGGCATTTTAATGCTCAAAATCTTGATTATTATCATGTTTAATGGGTTATTAATGGCTATCAGAAGTGTCCCATTAATTCATTGCAGACAAAAATTAATGACCATATTAATGGTATTTTCACGATTAATGGCCTTTTCCATGGTATTTTAATGGACTTTTAATGAGAACTGCATGCAGTAGTGTAAGATGGTGCTAAGGTGCACTCAGGTTAACTCGGCAACCGTGACAGACCGATTAGCAAATAATGCAGACGGATCTGTCTGCGATTTCAGTCAAAATCTGTTTTGGGATTCGTTATTCCTTTTCTGAGTCTGTTATCCAGCAGATTCTTCTTTTTTATTTACATTTATCGTCTCGTGCTGAATATAAATTTAAGAATTATTATCCGTCAGGCTATGATCCAGGGATACACTGTATAAGGTTTATAAGGATGTTCTGATTTGTGTGGCCCCCAGCATGAGTTTTATACCATGTCTGTTGCCACGAGGGGAAGATTAATTTTCACTACATGATGACTGTACATGGATAGTCGCACATGTCCAGCTATTCATATCGTATTTAGTCGTTATATGGCCGAAATAGCGCTGAACGCGACGTTAAACCCTCACACACACACATTCTGAGTTGTGTGGCGGGTGGTTGGGTGGGCACGAGTTCCTGTTGCTTCAAATTCATTTTGCTGAGAAGCAACAGGAACTTGATAATGTGATGTCTAGCACTCCAATATCACTTGTCTTTATTACACCATGTAATCGTCCTGTCTGTGTCTTGTGCGCTGTCCTCGGTGTTTTATAAGGTGAGTGGAGGGTGTCTGGTTTCATGCTGCTTCAAAGATTTCTTCTTTGAAGTAGCAGGAACGCAACTTGGCTAGTTGGTTCGTCGCGATATAACTGAAATATTGTTGAAATCGACGTTAAATTCCATTCACTCACTCACTCACTCTGTTTGTGCAGAAAACAACGATAGATGTGTATTTGAATTATTATGCTCCACTAAGTCTGCCCAGTACACGGTCGTATGGACAGCAACAAAAGCGGTGCCAGGCGAATCCAATTTTATATCTACTGCGCTTGTTTCTGTTCATCTACTAAAATATGGATATTTGAATTAAAAATATATAAAAAAAATGTTATCTTTAAAGAGAATTGGACATAAATTGGTTAATTGGCCATAATAGCATCATACTGTCCTGAAAAAAATCTGGTGATCCCCTTACTCCATTAGATTTTCCGAGTTAGCCTTGTTTCCACAAACCTATTAAGGCATTTTGAAGAAAATGATATTTTAACTTTAACTAGCTTTTTCTATGAATTGTGTTATATTTCAAAAGGACATCTTTCAGGAAAATCTATCTAGTCCCATATATTAGGGTTGGGTTAAGTCACTAAATCATACCGTACAAAAGGATTATGCAAACTTAATGGCCCAACAATTGTGTCCATTACTTTGATGTAATACAAACGGCATTTATTTTTCGAATTGTCGCATCCGCCACGTGATTGAACGTCACGTGTTTTACATCTTCATGCTGTTCAAATGAACAAACACAACCAAAGCGTGATTGACACGCAATCAAAGCGTGACTGAGATACATCATACTGTAGGAAACAACATGGAAATTATCACTGAGCAGTAATCATACCCAAATGAAAGATTTCGTAGAAAGAGCATTATGACGTTTTGCTATCATCAATGAAAACTGTTGACAGTTTCTGTCTTGCAAGAAACCATCTGGTGCTTTTTAAGTTTCGTTTTATGCATAATATAAATTGATGCTAAAGGTCGTGTGAAGGTCTTTTGTTTTTTTACGCGAAAATTGTTTTGTGGTCGACGGCTGGAAAGTCGAATGTCGGATTTGTCACCGGGGCTTCCACCGTTAAGTATGCACAGTCTTTTTTGAATATTTGTTATTTGCCAATTCATTGTTGTGCCATGTTACATATATGTATATATATATTTAATGAGAAAAAAGAGAAACAATTTTCATCTGCAAAAATAAATAAATCTGGTACTTTTTGTTTTCATCATTCACACGAACACACGCACCAACACATCCTCCCACATACACATCCCGAACCGAAATATATACATCCCCTTTTTGGCTAATTCAAAGGATGGAGTTGTACAACTTTCAATTCTGGAATATAAATAATTATTTACTCATATATCTATACATTGTAATGAGTTATGCTGACGTTTGGCATGACATTCAGAGTCTACAGTAACTTATTTTTTTATAGCAGTCTATCTTAATAGAGTCCATCTTAATCATTGTATTTACGAATGTTACCAGTTTACTTTTTTCAAAGTTATCTATGAGAAAATTCAAATTGAACTATTTGACTTCACAAATATATCGATGATGATATATGCTAATTCTATACCTTCGTTTGTTTACAAAATTATTCTATGAGATATTTGAGCACATAGTTATTAAGAACCACATACATTATATGATGGAAATCATATTTTTATTTACTATGAGCGATAACGACCTTCGCATCATCGTAACACAGCCGGAACTCGAAATCCTCATCTCGTCTCGAGAGTGAATCGTGTTGATAGGATATAACGAATGAGATATTCCAGAATGGGATTTTCCCTAGCAATCCTCCCAGATGATCCAATTGCTTGCCCTTGTTGAGAGCCACAGATCAGTATCAACTGGTCAGTGATGAGATTGTGGCGATATTATTAGTCCGTGGGCTGAGTAGGCCCACCTTGCCCCCCCCCCCCCCCACCACTCTCCGAAACTATGATTTTTTAGTACTTTGGAATGTGCCGAAGAAGAAAATATATGTTAACACGCGAGATATTGGGATGAACTGGCAGATCAGAGAAGTTAAAAATTGCACCTAACGCCTTTATTTTGCGCTCACCGTAAGGGGGTGGGGTTGCCAAAATGTTCCTAACTTTTTTATTTGTTGTCCAATTGATTGAAATGAGGTATCTTTTTGTTCAGCATAAATGGAGCAATTAGCCCAAAACAGCAAACGTTCTAATATTTCAATATTATGACGTCAGTAGGGGGCCATCTCCAAATTTCACGAAAAAAATGTCAAAATTGACTAACTACAGGCAATACTGGTAACTAGTCATATTTCTGCAACATTATCTATGTAACCTGGTTTAATATGTTGTTTTCATTTGTATTTTGTGCTTCAATACATTGAAATATTTCCAATGTTGCAAAATAGCACTAACATGGATAACTAACTTAGCACTATGTTACTTATGCAATGAATAGCAGGGGTGAGGTTGCTAAAATGTTCTTAACTTTTATATTTGTTGTCCAATTGATTGCAATGAGGTATCTTTTTATTCAGCATAAACGGAGGAATTAGTTCAAAACAGCAAACGTTCTAATATTTCAATATTATGACATCAGTAGGGGGCCATCTCCAAATTTCACGAAAAAAATGTCAAAATTGACTAACTACAAGCAATACTGGTAACTAGTCATATTTCTGCAACATTATCTATGTAACCTTTTTTATTTGTTGTCCAATTGATTGAAATGAGGTATCTTTTTATTCAACATGAGCCGGAGAATCAGGCCAAT
>JAVTVY010052820.1:0-25703 GCA_036873755.1 Hanleya hanleyi | reverse complement strand
TGAATGGAAGGATGGAGGAATAGTGGTGTGAATGGAAGGATGGAGGAATAGTAGTGTGAATGGAAGGATGGAGAGATGGAGGAATAGTGGTGTGAATGGAAGGATGGAGAGATGGAGGAATAGTGGTGTGAATTGGTTATGTGGTCATGGCAACAATGACCTAATGGACATGTACAAGGGAGCTGGACGTCTCATCTGTGTTATAGTTTATCATCCATGCTATCACAACTGGTGAATTATGCTCCATAAGCTGTTGGCGAATTAAATTCCAAGCCATCCGTACTCGCACCGAAATCATATTTCCTCGTAAGTGCAGACGTTGGCAAGTAGTGTCAAAAATCAATCTCCTCCGTCACCTTACACAATTCTCTGCCACGAACCGTCACTCAACGTGGTTTATTACGCAATACGTCTTTCCAGCTTCCTGTTTCTTGGTGAAGAGAAATTGAAGTGATCTGTTCCTCTATCGATCTCGTTTCTTGACTTAAATGCTGTTTGATCCCACTGGAGTATCGACCAGGATAGCCATTACTTTTACATGATGTATTGGAATGGTGCTTCATCTCATTTTTTGTTGTTGGATCTTTAATCACCCTCGTCCCATTGTTGGAGGGTATTGTCATGGAAATTTATGTCTGTACAAAAGTTAAACTGTCAACTTATATGCAGTGGTCAAATGAAACTCCTGCCCTCTCAGGCCCTTCCTGAAATGGGCCCTTCCCACAGGGATGTTACTGGGGAAGAGTGAGACAATACCATAAGATACTTCAATTGATCACCTGCTCCAATTGGTAGTGACCCTATGCACTTGGGTAAAACAAACGATTTTGCAACAGTTGGCTTCCGACACCGACTTGCAATGTATAAAACGCTTTGCTGACAATATACACTGCTTCATTTATCCCAGAGCTAGGTCATACCAATCCCTTCTTACCCACTATTTCATTTGCCTTGATTTTGTTGATTCTCTTGTTAAAGTCGCAGAGGTGTGTGGTAAACAATTTATTCTGGCGGAAAAGCTGAGAGTGATTGTCCAATTCAGTTACATATATGTATGTATTTCTGACAGAATTGGCTAGGTCAGATGTATACTATTGGCTAGGTCAGATGTATATGTATATCATTGACTAGGTCAGATGTATATCATTGACTAGGTCGGGTGTATATTATTGGCTAGGTCAGGTGTATTCTATTGGCTAGGTCAGGTGTATACTATTGGCTAGGTCAGGTGTATACTATTGGCTGGGTCAGGTATATTTTAGAATCATGCTCTGGTAGGATCATGTACATATCTTCTGCATTTTATTGCCATCAAATCTCCACAGTCAATTATCATGTTTCGTAACTTTCCAGTGGAAAAAAATTTGTTTCTATATTCAGGTACATGTACGGCAAACATTCAGGTCATATTCTAGGTATTTATATGGGCCATTATTGTGGTACGATATTGTAAATGAATAAAAACATACATCTGGAAGGATCTGTGTGGAGGAATAGTGGTGTGAATGAAAGGCTGGAGAGATGGAAGAATAGTGGGGTGAATGGAAGGATGGAGAGATGGAGGAATAGTGGTGTGAATGGAGAGATGGAGGAATAGTGGTGTGAATGGAAGGATGGAGGAATAGTGGTGTGAATGGAAGGATGGCGAGATGGAGGAATAGTGGTGTGAATGGAAGGATGGAGGAATAGTGGTGTGAATGGAAGGATGGAGAGATGGAGGAATAGTGGTGTGAATGGAAGGATGGAGGAATAGTGGTGTGAATGGAAGGATGGAGAGATGGAGGAATAGTGGTGTGAATGGAAGGATGGAGGAATAGTGGTGTGAATGGAAGGATGGAGGAATAGTGGTGTGAATGGAAGGATGGAGGAATAGTGGTGTGAATGGAAGGATGGAGGAATAGTGGTGTGAATGGAAGGATGGAGAGATGGAGGAATAGTGGTGTGAATGGAAGGATGGAGGAATAGTGGTGTGAATGGAAGGATGGAGAGATGGAGGAATAGTGGTGTGAATGGAAGGATGGAGGAATAGTGGTGTGAATGGAAGGATGGAGGAATAGTGGTGTGAATGGAAGGATGGAGGAATAGTGGTGTGAATGGAAGGATGGAGGAATAGTAGTGTGAATGGAAGGATGGAGAGATGGAGGAATAGTGGTGTGAATGGAAGGATGGAGAGATGGAGGAATAGTGGTGTGAATTGGTTATGTGGTCATGGCAACAATGACCTAATGGACATGTACAAGGGAGCTGGACGTCTCATCTGTGTTATAGTTTATCATCCATGCTATCACAACTGGTGAATTATGCTCCATAAGCTGTTGGCGAATTAAATTCCAAGCCATCCGTACTCGCACCGAAATCATATTTCCTCGTAAGTGCAGACGTTGGCAAGTAGTGTCAAAAATCAATCTCCTCCGTCACCTTACACAATTCTCTGCCACGAACCGTCACTCAACGTGGTTTATTACGCAATACGTCTTTCCAGCTTCCTGTTTCTTGGTGAAGAGAAATTGAAGTGATCTGTTCCTCTATCGATCTCGTTTCTTGACTTAAATGCTGTTTGATCCCACTGGAGTATCGACCAGGATAGCCATTACTTTTACATGATGTATTGGAATGGTGCTTCATCTCATTTTTTGTTGTTGGATCTTTAATCACCCTCGTCCCATTGTTGGAGGGTATTGTCATGGAAATTTATGTCTGTACAAAAGTTAAACTGTCAACTTATATGCAGTGGTCAAATGAAACTCCTGCCCTCTCAGGCCCTTCCTGAAATGGGCCCTTCCCACAGGGATGTTACTGGGGAAGAGTGAGACAATACCATAAGATACTTCAATTGATCACCTGCTCCAATTGGTAGTGACCCTATGCACTTGGGTAGAACAAACGATTTTGCAACAGTTGGCTTCCGACACCGACTTGCAATGTATAAAACGCTTTGCTGACAATATACACTGCTTCATTTATCCCAGAGCTAGGTCATACCAATCCCTTCTTACCCACTATTTCATTTGCCTTGATTTTGTTGATTCTCTTGTTAAAGTCGCAGAGGTGTGTGGTAAACAATTTATTCTGGCGGAAAAGCTGAGAGTGATTGTCCAATTCAGTTACATATATGTATGTATTTCTGACAGAATTGGCTAGGTCAGATGTATACTATTGGCTAGGTCAGATGTATATGTATATCATTGACTAGGTCAGATGTATATCATTGACTAGGTCGGGTGTATATTATTGGCTAGGTCAGGTGTATTCTATTGGCTAGGTCAGGTGTATACTATTGGCTAGGTCAGGTGTATACTATTGGCTGGGTCAGGTATATTTTAGAATCATGCTCTGGTAGGATCATGTACATATCTTCTGCATTTTATTGCCATCAAATCTCCACAGTCAATTATCATGTTTCGTAACTTTCCAGTGGAAAAAAATTTGTTTCTATATTCAGGTACATGTACGGCTAGCTATAGAACCTTTGCTGTGTAGGTGGGCGTGGCTGTTCTTCCCTACACAGCTGTAGTTCCTTCCAGTCACATTTCGTCCACGAAGTTTTGGCCTCCGAAACGCCTGTGTTTCGGAAGATTTAACGGCTGCACATACAAGAACACAGTAGCTGGTGATAATAAAATGTACCTCGTTATTCTCCTTGTAGTCTTTTGTCACTTCCCTCCAAGTTAGAACTCTCGGTATTCCCTCATTCATAAGTTATCATCAATTGTTCAACATTCTCAGGGATTTGAATATTCAGCTGACTGCCATTCAACTGTCGGTGATGTAAATTTCCCTTGCACGGACTTTGCCGGAGATGGCGGTCTCTTTGAAAACAAGCCGTGGCGCATGCGTAATTATTCAGGTCAGGTCGATGACGGTCCAACGAATGCGCGTGTACGTGGGCGTGGCTAACGGAGACATTCAAAATACGAGACCAAAATATGTCAGAAAACTCCGTGAAGGCGTGATTAAAAGATAATATCTCAAGAACGAGGAATTATTAAGTGTTGAGAGTTGACAGGCGGCGAAAAGGACCAATGTAGAGGAAAATGAGGTATAGTTTATTACTATTCGCTGCCGTTTTATTTTGTGTGCAGTTAGGATATTGGACAACGTCATTCAAAGTTCAATGTGTGGGATGTATTGTCTATAGGAGGAACCTTGGCTGTGAGTCGATTACAGAGCCATTCGAGACTACAGCCATTCCTGGGCTAATGTACGGCAAACATTCAGGTCATATTCTAGGTATTTATATGGGCCATTATTGTGGTACGATATTGTAAATGAATAAAAACATACATCTGGAAGGATCTGTGTGGAGGAATAGTGGTGTGAATGAAAGGCTGGAGAGATGGAAGAATAGTGGGGTGAATGGAAGGATGGAGAGATGGAGGAATAGTGGTGTGAATGGAGAGATGGAGGAATAGTGGTGTGAATGGAAGGATGGAGGAATAGTGGTGTGAATGGAAGGATGGCGAGATGGAGGAATAGTGGTGTGAATGGAAGGATGGAGGAATAGTGGTGTGAATGGAAGGATGGAGAGATGGAGGAATAGTGGTGTGAATGGAAGGATGGAGGAATAGTGGTGAAGTGGTGTGAATGGAAGGATGGAGAGATGGAGGAATAGGTGAATGCATGGATGGAGGAATAGTGGTGTGAATGGAAGGATGGAGAATAGTGGTGGAATGGAAGGATGGAGGAATAGTGGTGTGAATGGAAGGATGGAGGAATAGTGGTGTGAATGGAAGGATTTGGAGAGAGTGGAGGAATAGTGGTGTGAATGGAAGGATGGAGGAATAGGGTGTGAATGGAAGGATGGAGAGAGTGGAGAAGGTGGTGGAAAAGAAGGATGGAGGAATAGTGGTGTGAATGGAAGGATGGGAGGAATAGTGGTGTGAATGGAAGGATGGAGGAATAGTGGTGTGAATGGAAGGATGGAGGAATAGTAGTGTGAATGGAAGGATGGAGAGATGGAGGAATAGTGGTGTGAATGGAAGGATGGAGGAATAGTGGTGTGAATGAAGAGTGAGAGATGGGAGGAATAGGGTAAGTGGAAGGGCTGGGCGTTGATGGAGGAATAGTGGTGTGAATGGAAGGATGGAGAGATGGAGGAATAGTGGTGTGAATGGAAGGATGGAGGAATAGTGGTGTGAATGGAAGGATGGAGAGATGGAGGAATAGTGGTGTGAATGGAAGGATGAAGAGATGGAGTAATAGTGGTGTGAATGGAAGGATGGAGGAATAGTGGTGTGAATGGAAGGATGGAGAGATGGAGTAATAGTGATGTGAATGGAAGGATGGAGAGATGGAGGAATAGTGGTGTGAATGGAAGGATGGAGAGATGGAGGAATAGTGGTGTGAATGGAAGGATGGAGGAATAGTGGTGTGAATGGAAGGATGGAGGAATAGTGGTGTGAATGGAAGGATGGAGGAATAGTGGTGTGAATGGAAGGATGGAGGAATAGTGGTGTGAATGGAAGGATGGAGGAATAGTAGTGTGAATGGAAGGATGGAGAGATGGAGGAATAGTGGTGTGAATGGAAGGATGGAGAGATGGAGGAATAGTGGTGTGAATTGGTTATGTGGTCATGGCAACAATGACCTAATGGACATGTACAAGGGAGCTGGACGTCTCATCTGTGTTATAGTTTATCATCCATGCTATCACAACTGGTGAATTATGCTCCATAAGCTGTTGGCGAATTAAATTCCAAGCCATCCGTACTCGCACCGAAATCATATTTCCTCGTAAGTGCAGACGTTGGCAAGTAGTGTCAAAAATCAATCTCCTCCGTCACCTTACACAATTCTCTGCCACGAACCGTCACTCAACGTGGTTTATTACGCAATACGTCTTTCCAGCTTCCTGTTTCTTGGTGAAGAGAAATTGAAGTGATCTGTTCCTCTATCGATCTCGTTTCTTGACTTAAATGCTGTTTGATCCCACTGGAGTATCGACCAGGATAGCCATTACTTTTACATGATGTATTGGAATGGTGCTTCATCTCATTTTTTGTTGTTGGATCTTTAATCACCCTCGTCCCATTGTTGGAGGGTATTGTCATGGAAATTTATGTCTGTACAAAAGTTAAACTGTCAACTTATATGCAGTGGTCAAATGAAACTCCTGCCCTCTCAGGCCCTTCCTGAAATGGGCCCTTCCCACAGGGATGTTACTGGGGAAGAGTGAGACAATACCATAAGATACTTCAATTGATCACCTGCTCCAATTGGTAGTGACCCTATGCACTTGGGTAAAACAAACGATTTTGCAACAGTTGGCTTCCGACACCGACTTGCAATGTATAAAACGCTTTGCTGACAATATACACTGCTTCATTTATCCCAGAGCTAGGTCATACCAATCCCTTCTTACCCACTATTTCATTTGCCTTGATTTTGTTGATTCTCTTGTTAAAGTCGCAGAGGTGTGTGGTAAACAATTTATTCTGGCGGAAAAGCTGAGAGTGATTGTCCAATTCAGTTACATATATGTATGTATTTCTGACAGAATTGGCTAGGTCAGATGTATACTATTGGCTAGGTCAGATGTATATGTATATCATTGACTAGGTCAGATGTATATCATTGACTAGGTCGGGTGTATATTATTGGCTAGGTCAGGTGTATTCTATTGGCTAGGTCAGGTGTATACTATTGGCTAGGTCAGGTGTATACTATTGGCTGGGTCAGGTATATTTTAGAATCATGCTCTGGTAGGATCATGTACATATCTTCTGCATTTTATTGCCATCAAATCTCCACAGTCAATTATCATGTTTCGTAACTTTCCAGTGGAAAAAAATTTGTTTCTATATTCAGGTACATGTACGGCAAACATTCAGGTCATATTCTAGGTATTTATATGGGCCATTATTGTGGTACGATATTGTAAATGAATAAAAACATACATCTGGAAGGATCTGTGTGGAGGAATAGTGGTGTGAATGAAAGGCTGGAGAGATGGAAGAATAGTGGGGTGAATGGAAGGATGGAGAGATGGAGGAATAGTGTGAATGGAGAGATGGAGGAATAGTGGTGTGAATGGAAGGATGGAGGAATAGTGGTGTGAATGGAAGGATGGAAGGAATAGTGTGAGGAATAGTGGTGTGAATGGAAGGATGGCGAGATGGAGGAATAGTGGTGTGAATGGAAGGATGGAGGAATAGTGGTGTGAATGGAAGGATGGAGAGATGGAGGAATAGTGGTGTGAATGGAAGGATGGAGGAATAGTGGTGTGAATGGAAGGATGGAGAGATGGAGGAATAGTGGTGTGAATGGAAGGATGGAGGAATAGTGGTGTGAATGGAAGGATGGAGAGATGGAGGAATAGTGGTGTGAATGGAAGGATGGAGGAATAGTGGTGTGAATGGAAGGATGGAGAGATGGAGGAATAGTGGTGTGAATGGAAGGATGGAGGAATAGTGGTGTGAATGGAAGGATGGAGGAATAGTGGTGTGAATGGAAGGATGGAGGAATAGTGGTGTGAATGGAAGGATGGAGGAATAGTAGTGTGAATGGAAGGATGGAGAGATGGAGGAATAGTGGTGTGAATGGAAGGATGGAGAGATGGAGGAATAGTGGTGTGAATTGGTTATGTGGTCATGGCAACAATGACCTAATGGACATGTACAAGGGAGCTGGACGTCTCATCTGTGTTATAGTTTATCATCCATGCTATCACAACTGGTGAATTATGCTCCATAAGCTGTTGGCGAATTAAATTCCAAGCCATCCGTACTCGCACCGAAATCATATTTCCTCGTAAGTGCAGACGTTGGCAAGTAGTGTCAAAAATCAATCTCCTCCGTCACCTTACACAATTCTCTGCCACGAACCGTCACTCAACGTGGTTTATTACGCAATACGTCTTTCCAGCTTCCTGTTTCTTGGTGAAGAGAAATTGAAGTGATCTGTTCCTCTATCGATCTCGTTTCTTGACTTAAATGCTGTTTGATCCCACTGGAGTATCGACCAGGATAGCCATTACTTTTACATGATGTATTGGAATGGTGCTTCATCTCATTTTTTGTTGTTGGATCTTTAATCACCCTCGTCCCATTGTTGGAGGGTATTGTCATGGAAATTTATGTCTGTACAAAAGTTAAACTGTCAACTTATATGCAGTGGTCAAATGAAACTCCTGCCCTCTCAGGCCCTTCCTGAAATGGGCCCTTCCCACAGGGATGTTACTGGGGAAGAGTGAGACAATACCATAAGATACTTCAATTGATCACCTGCTCCAATTGGTAGTGACCCTATGCACTTGGGTAGAACAGACGATTTTGCAACAGTTGGCTCCCGACACCGACTTGCAATGTATAAAACGCTTTGCTGACAATATACACTGCTTTATTTATCCCAGAGCTAGGTCACCCCAATCGGTACATACTCCATGTAAGGATCACGAGACAATGCATACAATAGCCAAGTCTAGGCATGCTAGGGACAACAATGTGTCTAGACTTGAGCCTTTTCAGCTGCACAAAGACTCAGACAATAGCTTCCTACATGAAGTATCTACCTACCAATCCCTTCTTACCCACTATTTCATTTGCCTTGATTTTGTTGATTCTGGCGGAAAAGCTGAGAGTGATTGTCCAATTCAGTTACATATATGTATGTATTTGTGACAGAATTGGCTAGGTCAGATGTATACTATTGGCTAGGTCAGATGTATGTATATTATTGGCTAGGTCAGATGTATATTATTGGCTAGGTCAGATGTATATTATTGGCTAGTTCAGGTGTATATTATTGGCTAGGTCAGATGTATGTTATTGGCTAGGTCAGGTGTATATTATTGGCTAGGTCAGATGTATATTATTGGCTAGGTCAGATGTATATTATTGGCTAGGTCAGGTGTATATTATTGGCTAGGTCAGATGTATATTATTGGCTAGGTCAGGTGTATACTATTGGGTAGGTCAGGTGTATACTATTGGCTAGGTCAGGTGTATTTTAGAATCATGCTCTGCTAGGATCATGTACATATCTTCTGCATTTTATTGCCATCAAATCTCCAATTATCAATTATCATGTTTCGTAACGTTCCACTGGAAAAAAATTTGTTTCTATATTCAGGTACATGTACGACAAACATTTAGGTCATATTCTAGGTATTTATATGGGCCATTATTGTGGTACGATATTGTAAATAAATAAAAACATACATCTGGAAGGATCTGTGTGGGGGCATATATGTTTGAAACATTTATGGACTTGATCGTGTTTATAAATACATTCAGTGGGTCATTCACGACATGAGAAAATAGTGGATCTTTGTGTCTGTTGAAATACAGTTCTTTGTGTGGCGTTTCGATTGATTAGAAGTAACATTAATAAACTACCATGATATTGATTATAGGAATAAATAGCAATGTCTCAGTTTTCTTCAGTTGATGAATCGATAACTTCAACATATTGAGTTTGTCATCATAGAAAAAAGCCAGTTTCCCACTCCGTTCATTTTTTTTATGAGCAGCATGCGTGTACATGTGCCATATATATATACACACACATACAGTACACAGTATGAATATGTGTGAAAATACCGAGGTACAAGTAATATACGATTATAAGAAATAGAGGATAGAATGGGTGACTTGGTCAAGGTTTGATGATATGGATACAGAGATAAGAATATATCATGAGGAGCACCTATTTATTATCAGTGGCTATGCGTCATTGGTACGGGGGAGCATGTGTCTACAGGGCGGTGTGGGGGAACGGGTTGCACAGCATACTCTGTATGACCAGTGCCCATTGTATTACGATTACATGTATGATGGAGTGCCCAATCAAACCAACCAACCAACCAACCATATATGTGTTTTCATATGCCTGAGGGCAACTTTTGTTAACAATGTTGGAACATGTATAATTTGGTATGTGAATGCTGTTGCATGGACTGTTATCCTACATCAATTTTCCAGTGTAGGTGCATGCATATTTTATGAACATGGTGCTATTTGAGGATACGGAATAAGGTCAATCAATAAGCACTTGTACGTTAATTAGGAAAATATGTCTATAAATGTTGTTATATATTCAAGTCCATGCCAATACCATACTGACTATTCCCTTCGGGCTGTATCATCATCATTACATTACTCAACTGCCCCCATAGGCTGTACCATATTGTTACACAACTACCATATTTCTTCTAATTTTTCGGACAGCATTTTTAGACTTAGAAGCAGAAAAAAATCCATCTTTATGTCAACTGAGGCTAAATACTGTGGCATGGATACCGGTATGTTATTTATCCCAAGAACTGCAAAGACCGCCGATGAAATTTGTAGAATGTTTCCTTCAAAGTAGCCTGAAGTTAAGTTTTGCCGTTTGAATACATGTAATTAGAAGAATAGGGTATATATACATGTACTTTAGGGGGCATTTACATTGATCATGTTGATCGTGAGAATGGAAGTACAGACTTTTTATGCTAGCCAGTTGATAGCTACTTCAATTTCGTTTTAAATTGAAGTTTAAGTGACGCTTCTCATACAGATTTTGTGGCCCATCAACACAATGCTTCATTTGGATGCCATGATACGTTAGATATAATTTTACAAGTGCTAAATAAATAACAAATAGGATAGTGCAGACAGATATTAGGAGAGAGAATCAAGTCAAGGATGTAGTTACATGATGACACCAGAAAATATATGCCAAATACTGGCAAGATATTGTGCTGGAGGGGGCGCAGCCCCAAGAGTGCATTATCGTGCCAATATTTGGCATACATAATGTCAAGTGTCTATCATGTAACTGTTTTATCCAATGATCATCTGAGCTTGAAGCTACGCCTCTTTTTACCTAATCCGGGGAAAAAGGTCAGCTGTTGTGTTTATAAAATACACCATGGGTATTTGAAGTACACCATGGTTAAGTTGTGTAGTGAGTATACAAGGAAATGATCAATCTTAATAAATTAATATCCTATCAATCAGGGGCGGCGGAAGCGGGGGGGCAGAGGGGGCTGCAGCCCCCCCAGGTTGGAGGGGATGGGGGCTCAGCCCCCCCAGTTTCAACAAAAGCTGAGTGACATTTTCTTAATTTTGGTCCTAATGTGACCAGATATACAGGCCGGGGGGTTTTTTCCGCGGCACTTCGCGCCGCCCTGTAGGCTAGATTTTCACGGAGCGGCGACTTTGCACTGGAGGGGCACGTTGCTGTTTGGTTTAAAGTGCTCTGATTTGCTCATACTTCTGTTCCGTTCGCATTGACCAATAACTGTTTTAGATGTTAATTTACATAGAAATTGCATTAGCTTTATTGGACGATTAGCTGTTTTATAAAAGTTCAAAATCAAGCTAAAACTTAGTTTCATATTATTTCTCTTTGTGTTCATACTTTTCTCTCCAAACGTTTCAGCGCTCTCCAACCCTCTGCTGAAATGTTAATTTCTTCGAGATCACTGCGTATAGTTCGAATTTTGGAAAGGAAAATACTTTTTTTACATTCAAAATTATCAACTCAATTTTTCTTTTAAATGAGGAGAAAAATCACAAAAAACAATCTCAAAATGCAGTTGATTATATAGTCAGGATATGTCGTTTTATATGCCGGAAATCGGCCAGATTGCGTCTACAGCCATCTAGGAGCGCGGAGCTTCCGGGCCCTAGGCGGCCCCTGGACCCTCGCCTAAAGCGCTATGATAGTCGAGCCCCCCCCCCCCACTTTTTGGGAGCTTCCGCCGCCGCTGTCAATGCTCCCCAATCGCACATGTCGCTATATAGGATCTTACATATTTCAATTAAATTTGGTGTTCTGAGCACCCATACCATGTATATTTAATAGCATTGTGACATCATGGTCGCATCGGAACTAATCTACTTGCAGTCGGGGAGGGGAGATTGGGTCACCGTGGCCGTTTACACCAAAGACCAGTCCATATATCTACCCTGTATTATGGTGCCACTATGTCGGGACTGTAGCAACGTGAAAAGACACCCTGCTAGCGCGGCATCTTAGTTGACTGAGTTAACCAAAAATTCTCTCTCATTAATGTTCCCTTCAAAGCTCTATGAAGCATTCTCAGGATTGGTTGACACTGCAAGTCTGTTAGATCCTTCAAGCGACATTTCCAAATGTCATTGGATAATGTCTATAACAAGTTTTCCATAGATCTATATATATTTGTCATTTAAGTTATTCTTGTAAATACTGTTCATTGCAGTCATTAATCAGGTTAGGGAGACTCCACTCTCTGAAATGGAGGTAAAAAAGATCGTTTTTGCTCAATAACTTTAGATTCCTTCTTAACTAATGCTTTAAAACTTCAGGCGCATTGGTTTACCTATTTTACCATGTCCTAAAATTAATTTGCCGTTTTAAGAATCTGTCAATGTTGTTTAAACAATGAGACAGATGTTTGGCCTATTATTATGCAAATTGGATAGATGTCAATTTATTTTTTTACTACCAGGTGATGCGGATATATATGTCTGTGTGCGCCTCGAGAGGATTTTGCTGAATTCATTATCGTGAACTATTGGGCAAAAACAACCTTTTTTCACCCCCATTTTAGAGAGCGGGAGTGCCCTATTTGTTGATGACCTGGTTGATTTTTTTGTCTTTGTACATACATATACCCCTCTCATGCCTCTGGTACACAGAAAAAGTTGTCCATAAAAACTGCTTGGGGTTTCCATTTACTTCTATATTGTTAATATAAATTTAAGTACTGGATTCTGTGGTTTATCCTAATCATTATACACCCGTGGTTTGTCTATGCTTGGTATTAGAGGATTATTGGGGATTATAACAGGATAATCCCCTATCACATAGGTAATTATCCCCATGACTTACTGCAGTTACTTACTCAGTTGTAAGGTTAATGCTTATTGGCCACGGTGATATGTACATGTACTGTGAGTGGGCGATTCCTGGAGGTGGAAGCAGATAATGTGTTGCTAGGACAGTCAAGCACATATATACATGTTGCCATTTCTTTGAACCCTAAATTGTGGTTTCTGAAGTTGCACAATATATTAACAATATTAACATGGAGAGTAGATCTTGTGGTGGCAGTCAAGTTAACTGTTAGTAAATAGTACTTCAGGTGTGTATCAAATTCAGGTATATTCAGACCTGTGTAAACTGGGAGAGTTTTAATTACCATCATTTTCAGAAAAGGTGAGCAATGCCAATGGAATATAGTTCTAAGGGGTCGAAATAATTAGAATTTTCGGCTTGCTCTTTGGGAAACTGACTTATTAAAAGTTATTCACTTGTCCCTTCCACCATGTGGTGTGTTGGGAATATTTGGGACAGCCGGACAGGTAGCGGTATATGTCGATCTTTGGTTCTGTAAAGGATGACCTCCATATAGGATTTACATGTACCTGTAAGCTTGTCTATCTACAAAGATCTCTGACTGCATACATGTATATGTAGCTGATGGTTCGGATGGGTGAGATATCTGTTTAGGTACATATATACTCTATGATCTATAAAAAATGGTATTTGTCATGCATATAAAGTGAACATTCGGAGACTTTTTACTTGCATAGTTCCCTTTTATGATGTGGTGCTTTTTACTGATATAAATATACACAGCTACATATACAGTGTATTAATGAAAACCTTTATTATGGAAAAGTGGGGAAAATAATCATAAAGACATAAGGTATATAAATATTTCACCGTTTCAACCGTCAGTCATCATTTAGGCTCCGCTGTATAAATATAGACATACGGTCTGTGTTTGAAGAAAAAAGATCATGAATATTTCATGCCCGTTTTTTCATACAGCGGCTTTATAAAAGTTTTATCGGGAAGTTGTATCGAGTTACAGCTTGACTTGCGGTTCGAAATGTCACAGTGATGATATATACACGTACATGTACTGTAGCCGCCAGGTATATCTGTACAATTCGATTCGTGTTGGATACCGGTACTCCAAATATGATGTCTTTATTTGAAATTATGTCGGGACTTGAAATACTGCCTTTAAACTGTGACAGCTCAGGTGAGGCCTGTTAAACGGTGAGACTTACTTCATACAGGTAAAGGCCGGTGAGCTCCCCACATATCCTATTGATATTTCTGGGTGATATATTGTACTAGTAGTTCGCTTGAGTGGTCAGCCATGTGAATTTTACAAAGCCTGCCAGTTAAATTCTCCATGTTCAGTACCGTTAGCCGTTAATCATGTTGCTAATCGTATTCTTTTCTTTCCTCCACAGCTAGCCTAAGTATTTAGGCATTCATGCATGGTGGGGTCTCATAGCTAACGGTTTCCACACAACTGTTACCGCACTGTAAGTATACAGGTGTGATCATTCTGTATGATAACATCTATTAAGGGTTTAATGGTGATCACTTTTGAAATATGTCATCAAAATGCCATAGAACTAAAATATAATTGTTAATAACTACATGAAGTGTTATAAAAGTTGGTAGGAACATGAATGGAGAATTAGGTCGACAGGGCCCCATGGTTTCTATTACATTTAACAGCTGAACTACTGGTACTGGTATGACCCACATCATGGGGGTCAAAATTGACTATTTCTTCCTATTGCACATTTCTTTAGTTCTCTATAGATTCTTTCCCTAGGTGAGATTATTTTGGCAAATACATCTTGCTTGGGTGCAATTTTAGCCATCAAAATTTTATTTTATTTTGCTTCATTTCTCTAGTTTTACACTGGCAAGTTAAAACATTTATTTCTGGAAAAGTATTCATCATGATTGGCATGGTTATTGTGAACTTCCTATGCATGTGGTCTTGGAGTAACAGCCTATCGAAAATCAGTGAGATTGACCTGTGTTTTTCACTCATGGGGTCAGATTTGCCCTTTCCTCAATGGCTGTTTTTACCATTGATTAAGATAGGATTTAAGAGTAGACAGATCTATTCTTACTGATTCATCTTTCCATGCTGAACTTACACTATAGACAGACCTCAGGTAATGGACTGATCAAATAGGGGAGGTGGGCAATCAAACTGGTCCAGAGTTTTCCCTAACAAAATTTAAAAAGATTGCTTGGATATTTTTTAGTGTTGAGTATATGTAGGCTACTAGAAAACAATTCAAACTATATCACAAACCTCTCACCCAGTCGGGTATAATGACAATCAAATTTCAACAGAAGTCAAGTCCTGATTATAATCTTGGACCCAAAAATATCAATGGCAGTTTGTGACCTGAAGACCTCCAGTGCAGTAGATATTCAGTGCGCATAAGACATAACACATTCAATGGATTAACCTGTCAGGACATGCTCAAGACTTGCAATGGTCCATCTTGCACTGTGCTGCCTATGGCTATAAGCTCATACATTTACATTGACGTATCTTGAAAAATATCCTGCGAAGTAGGCTCTCATTTGCAAATTGTCCGGTAATGAGTCAGTCCATCCGAATCCTTTTGTCGGCAAAATAAGGAGAACCGTTGATACTAGAATCTTGATTTTTGGCATGAATGTGCATTAGGAGACTGTTACCAGCAAGTTTTGAGCTGATCTACTTAGGTGAGAGCTATAAGCCTCGAATTTTGACAGGATTTCAGATTATTTCTAGATAGAGGGCCCCCAAGTCATCTCTCTACCGTCTCCCATATTTCTAGATGAGGGACCCCAAGTCATCTCTCGACTGTCTCCCGTATTCCTACGAATCGTTGACATTAGAACCTTGATTTTTTTGCGTGAACATGCATTAGGGGACTTACCGGCAAGTTCCAAGCTGACCTACTTTTGATGAAAATTTGACCTAATATTATAAACCTCAAAATTTGTAAAAACATGTCTTAGGTCAAGTTACACACTTAAATCATATCAAACCCTACTTCGTAGGTCCTGTGATGTTAGTCACACTACCATGTCAACATTGGAGAAACTAAAAAAAAATAGAGATCTCTGGTGTCTTGACTTAATAATATGCATGTTGTATTGGCTTGGCTACATGTATCTGAGGTCATTTTGTTGAAAACAATGTTAAATCCTTCTCAGTCATTCACTCACTCAAGCATCATTTCGACACTCATAAAAATGGAAATTGGTAAATGTGGTGGCTCTTAAATCCAGACCTTCCAGTGTCTCCCCAAAAAGCATAATCAGTGTTTTATTGGTCATACATTTCCAACAGTGTGACCATGGTACAAGTGTACTACATGAATATTATTAGGAAGATATTTTTTGCCATTTAGAAAGTGATCATATAATAGAATTTTCCTTATTTTGGGATTACACTTTTGAAGAAAAGCACAGATTCCACTGTTTTAGTACGTAGCACGAATACATGTAAGTGTAATCCTAAAATAATGAAATACTGGTATACGATCACTTTCTAAATGACAAAAATCCTATGTATTCAACTATGGGAGCTGTGTCATTATGGTCATGAGAGGGTA
The DNA here is from genome assembly GCA_036873755.1 of Hanleya hanleyi. Taxonomy (NCBI): domain Eukaryota; kingdom Metazoa; phylum Mollusca; class Polyplacophora; order Lepidopleurida; family Hanleyidae; genus Hanleya; species Hanleya hanleyi. The sequence goes on along the minus strand of JAVTVY010052820.1, from coordinate 9,354 downwards.
TGTTCGCTTTTAAGACTACTGATATGCTACCTCCTATTTTTGTGGGAGGCCCCTTGGCTGAGTGATTTAGATAGCCGACATATAGTGCTGGCGATTAGGTGCCTTAATCTGGTCTCTGGGGGTCACTGGTTCGAATCCCACATGAGACTGAAATAATGAAAATTAGTAATTAATTATAATAGTGTGTCCAGGGAGAATATGGTTCAGACCTGACCATTGTACATGTACCGAATGACTTTAAGTAAGTTCAAGTTCTCATCATGTTAATATGTAGCCAGTATAAAATTGTCTGAGATGAAGCGACAGCGAATATATGGAGTCGTGCAGTGTTGTTTGGAGAGTGGACAGCTTTTCTCCGAGACCTGTTTCCTGTAGCCTTTGTGGTGACCATGTAAGCACACCTGCTCCAGCCCAACTGGCTAATTACATTAACAGGTTCTTAACGACTTTGCCATCTTCCACATAGATTAACAGGTACAGCGAATATGCCAAAACCCTTAGGCATACACGTTCGATCATTTGGTGTGAAGGAAAACAAATTATATAATTTCAGATACTAGTGGTAATCTCCTATTGAGTTCGGACTCACAACCTCTAAATTCTGAAGCCATCCAGCCCCATACTGGCTGAGCTGTGGGAAATGTCTATAGTCACAAGCTAGTATGGGAAATACAACTCAAGATTCTTCTAAGTAGGCAAGATTCCTATGTATTCACCCCCATTTTTCAGTGGGGATCGAGTTACTTACATCTCCAAGCATGCCAAGTAGTCAAGTTCAAATAGAATGAATTATGAATGGCTACTGTCTGTGGGGGCATATCTCACCATTAAAATGTGTACTTTACAACTGATAAAATTCACCATTCAACCAATTACAACCCATTTCAAGACTTGGATCTGTAGCGCCAAAGAGGATTGGCTAGACATGGCTGTTGTAAGTTGCTCAATTACCGTACCACAGAGCTGAGGGATTTTCAGATGTGCAGCTTTGTATTATCTATTGATAATGGGTTTAAATATAAAAATTATGAATCAAATTTCCCTATTCGGATAAAGGACCAATAAGTTTACATTTATGATAATTTTAGCAATTTCAGTCGAAAATTATTGCAGATTAAAAATATTTCCAAGGTTAAAGAAAGAGCAAAGCACCCTGATTGATGAACCAGAACTCATGCAGTCAGCCATGTGTCAGTTCACCGCCCACTGCTATCGGGGCACTGGATAGTATTGTCTAATGATTAACTTGAATTATAGTACACCTGGGGGATTTCTTCCTAATCATACTGAGAGATCGCTGTTGAGATGCCAGACTTTGAGAATGCTATCTGTTTACTATATAGTAAGCTTGTCTACCATTGGGTTGATTTATAATACTCCAGTGGAAGCCATGTGTTTAGTTTTATTCCAGGCACTATTTAGACAGATGAGTGGGACCATGTGTGTATACATTGTTGTACCATCTCTATGCCCCAGAATATAATCAAAGTCTAGATTGTACCTGTTTATACCTGTTAGGAATATCTTACAACTCCTTCCCTGATACAGTGATACCGTGATGCATACTAATAGTACAACTGATCCTAGACTGTAAGGCCCACAATAAACAAATGGGCCCCTACAGTAGCCTTCATCACCTGCTTAAGTGCTGTACTGTGATAATGTATACCAGCCGGCAGGGTTAGTGGTACCATTGTCTAACTGTTTGGTGCGCTGCATCATCCAGACTTATGGCTGGCCCATGTGAGATATCAGAAAGATACAATTTCGGATGTATAATACTGAGTTGGGGCATGCTGGGTGAGGGGCAGAGAAGGGTCAGAACAAAGTACTATGACAGCATCAGAAAGATACAGTTTCGGATGTATAATACTGACTTGGGGCATGCTGAGTGAGGTGCAGGGGTCAGAACAAAGTACCATGACAGCTTCTGTGATTTCAATATGAATAGACACTCATCATTTCTGAGATTTTTTTATCATTTCTGAAATATTGTAGCGTTACATATATTTGTATTTCTATTTCCAGATAAAAATTAGTTCTCATGAATTCTTGGTCTTTATGATTTATCATCATTGACTTTGAGGGGAAAACATTCTTGACATTCGATTATGGTAGAGCTCCATTGAAGACAATATGTTGGGATTTCCAGAATGTTTGTTATATAATAATGCATGAAGACGATCAATTGATGAATTTCCTGTTTTCAAAATGTGCTGGAATGACACCAAACAAGGTGTTCATGTGATTGTGTTGTGGCATTATGATTTTATGAATCTGTGCCGTTCAAAACGCGTTGAAATGGTGCTGATGTGCTTTTTGACTGCACTTCAACTTGTGCAAATGGTCATTTTGGGTACTGTCAAGCCCCCTTAATTTGGTACCAGTTATTAGTATACACACATACTACTGAATAGATACAAGTGTCTAGAGAAACTGTAATAAATTTATAAAGAAATCTATGTAAGTAGCAGACATTTTGATCCCATTAATTAGACACCGCTTATCTAGACACCCCTTCCACACTTTAAAATAAATGAAAAACCTGTCCTATTTATCCAAAGTTTGACATTACATTCCTCACTATGTAGGCAACAGGCAAGTTAGTGATTATCTGAGTTTCTCAGTAAATGAGATAATTTATGACTTTACGGTAATCCTGCGCCATAAAATTTAGGGATGATAAACTTTATTAGGACAGAAAGTTGGGAAAAATGGTTCAAAATCATGCATAAGTTCCATTATTTCTTTGTTATTTCAATGATTTTAGACAGTGATCCAATTTATTTACAACTGCTGATTGAATTTTGTCCCCAAAATTGTGGGTGATTTGAATATTGATAAGGTGCGTGGATTAATTGAATTATCACAGGGAAAACTTTATACAAAAAAAAAAGCTAATTTCAACATGTATACCAGGTACATGTATTTAAAAGTGAGAAGAACATCTGTCCCTGCAGCGCAATACAATGATGCCTCCCACTGGATTATTGTATCCCCAGATCTGGCCTAAAGCAGCCTATGAGGATGTTCTGTGAGATCCACAGAATTCTATCTTTATCTGAGTTTCACATAAAACACCTTTATTGATTAGTTGAGAGATACAGGGTTACACTAACATACTATCTAGTACAAAGATGGAGGATGCTAGACTGGCAGAAGAACTGTGCCTCTGTCTTATGTTACCCTAATGCATTCATAGCCTGTACAGGGTATGGAAGACAATATGGGTACTGTACCAGGAAAACTGGCATATATGGTTGAACCATGTCCGCTACAGATATGGTCTCATGCCTACAAGATAATGAATGACTTCGCAACCAAACATGATAAAACTACATATGTTCCATTTCTATAAATTTCATATATTTTTTATGAGTATTGGAAACGCTGCAGTAGGAAATACAGGGATGGGGTGGAGTGTATAACAGACTGGGAAAGAGTTACATAGTCATTAGAAATCTGCAGGCCAACCAAGAGCTGTAAATTTCATGCTTGTGTGTTAAGGCCAGCGCATGCCTTCGCGATTCTGTTATAAGCGATTATAATCCGACCAGATCTGATCAACTGGGTGTATTTTTGGGAAATGTGCCACATGAATTAGGCTCTCTGACGATTCATTGTGATCACCAGTGTCTGTAGAGCCTAATTTTCAAAATTCAAAATTGTTTGTAGTTTTGGTTAGGTTTTTGTTAGGGTAGGGTAGGTTTGTTTGGGTCATCGTCGCTGTATGACCAATAAGATTAGGCGCGACGTTAAACTTCAAGCAACCACCAAATTTTACTCAAGATTTCGTCTAAAGCAACTCCGATGTATCAGAGCATTTGATCTCTCACGACTGAATCTGGGACTATTATGAAACAGTGTGGAAACTTCTGACTGAATCACAACTGATTTATTTTCTTCATCCAAATAACCCTCAAGCTTTGGGTCACATGTTTGCTTATTTTCATACGATGTTTTAGCACCAACAAATAAATGACATGACCCTGAAATTTCATTTGGATTTGATCATTTGAATGTGTGCGGCCAACATGTACTTTTAAGTCAATGAAGTCGGGAGTAATTGTTCGCTTAACATCGTTCTGACAGAATTGGCCAGCTAGGTGTGCACCTGCTTTAGCCCCATGCGTTTTCTCAGAGTTTACACATATGAAACCACGCATGTGCTGCAAATGCTACCATTTGACATTGACAAAATGACCGAATAATGACAATATTTTGTTTAAGTATTTGCTTGGAACATATTCGACTGGGTGGAATTTTTTTATATCCACACTAAACTCTAGATGTCTACATCAAAGGGATGACTGTTGTCGGAATGTCTAGCTACAGAGTAATTAACAGAAATTGACTGCCGGTGGCTCCATTTTACCAATAGAATTTCACAGACTTTGCGATAGTTTTCAGATGAAGACTCTCCTTGATTGCATAGCAGAGTTGTATGTCAAAACCTAGCAGTGATGCAATCCTATTCATGGTTTAATCGGTGAAGTAGATCTGTGGCAGCATTATAAAGGAGATGAGCTTGTGAACGTGATTGTAGAGGGGAAGGAAGCAGACCTGTATGGTCTTTAGGTCTGCCATGTTCTTGTGGCTGCTGGTATTGGATATCTAACACATAAAGATATTGTTTACTTAACATTTTTGTTGTAAGTCCAAATAAGGCATTATAAATGGGTATTATAATATTTTCATTATAAATGGGTATTATAATATTTTCATAGGGACTTGTAATATGTTATTTCATCATAATCTCGAGTTGCATGACTTATCGGTAGGTTAACACACTTGAGCTGCAAAAGAAATATCAAGCTGTGACAGTCACTGTACCTTTGAGTTAGCAGTGAGTTATTCCCCTTGCATGGTTATTCCCCTTGTAAGTTGTTATACTTGCACACACACACACACACACATTTCAATGACAATGACATGCTCGACTCTCTGATGGATCATGAAATTCCCTTCATGTAATATTTTATAAGGTGCACATTTTTGCATGGTTTGAACCATGTACAAGTGTAGGAAGGTAATCCATACCTTAGATAGGAAGTGGACAGATCTAAATTTAGATTCTATCATGATATTGAACTTAGTCCAGTGTCAAGACATGTGTATGTACTGTACTTCCAGATCTGTTGACCTCATTGTACAAGGCCAAACCACCTGATGACAACAGCTTCTACCAGAGCACCCTCTGTTTATTAATGGAATGGTCCATATTGTGTGGACAGAGGATTTTGGAGCAGTCTATGTTATAGAAATAGGGGTTGTTCTGGCTTTGTGAATTTATGCCAGTGCCCTGTTAGTTCCTCCTTTGAATCACGCATTCACAAATGATAACCTCCTCCAGTAATTTCCATTCATTTTCTTGTTCAATAATGTATACCGGTACATCAGGACTTCCTTATTCCACTTTTGAAAACTTCCTGTTGGTCACGTACAGTCACAGCTAGTAGTGGCCTAGCTAAAACATTTCTGGATAGTTTTAAAATATTCACCTTGTAATGTTGATAATCAGGTATGTATGCATGATCAGTATGTCCTATTTGTTTTGCAGTCCTTCCATCAATTTTGCCTGATTTTGTTCACACCATATCTTGGGGAAGGTCGTCATGTAAGGATCTTCAAACCAGGAACACCGTGTGCAATACAGCTTGTCTGGTAGCTTTTCCACGTTTAACAAGTTTCCTGACATGTAGTCACCTATTGTGTTTTCCTTGGACTAGGCCATACCTTGAGTATGTAATATGCTCATGTAAATACCAATAGATCAGGTTGGAAGGTAGTCTCAATTAGATATTTCTTGGCTTGGATAATATTTTGACTGCAGGAGCTTTCAGGAGAGATCAGTTATATAATTGCCCATGTGGCTAGTCTACACCGCACTGTGGTGGCCTTGCGGTAGAATGGTCGCCTCGCTGGCAGCTTGATCCCGGTCTGAGTCGTACAAAAGAATTAAAAATGGAACGTGTATCTTCATTGCTTGATGCTCCGCAAGATCAAGGACTCGTTAACCTGGTGTCAGGATAACGTGACTGGGTTATTGTGATATCGCTGAAATATTGTTGAAAGCGGTGTTAAAAATCTACTCCCTCACTCGTAAAAAGCCTATTGATTTGAGGGCAAATTAAGGTCATCGGTACATGTACTATATATGCCAAATAAGGATGTAGCTTGGTCTGACCAGATTATATTCTATGGTCTCTGCTCTTAGAGCCGTGCATGTATGTTCGATAAAGCCCGGCGCACATGAGAGCTATCAGCTGAGCTAACAGCCTCAATTGCCTGTCGGCTCGGGGGCTAGTTCTCGTGTGCGGGCAGTTTTTGGTGAGTTTTTGGCCTCGCGAGGCCGGGAGGAAAATATCAAACTTGTTTGATAATTTCGCCTCGCGAGGCCAAATTCTCAGCGTGTGCGGCGAACGTAAGCTAATAGCTCAGCCGTTTTATTCGACAGGCCAATGAAATGCATATTCTTTTCACGTGATTTATTCGCTCAAAATGGCCATTTTTACTCGAGCCCGGTCACATGGAAGATCACATGATCTTAAGGTGTTTCGCGGGAACTGAAATCAATTCAGTGAACCGTTTGCTCACCGTGTGCGCTGAAACCACACGAGAGCTAGCTAGCCCCTGAGTTGACAGGCAATTGAGGCCGTTAGCTCAGCTGACAGCTCTCGTGTGCGCCGGGCTTAATCATTTGGAATTTTAATATTGATGATACAGGCAATCCGGGGGGGGGGGGTGTCTTCAGGTTTTATATTCATGAGTGACAAGAGCACTTCATTACTATATCAACTCCCATTTATAGGGTGCTGTGTGAATTCAGAAAATGATTGCTTGTTTTGCTTCGGTGTTTCAGAGTGAAGTAACTATTCTAATCCATCATGGGAAAACAGAACAGTAAACTGAAGCCAGAGGTACTGGAGGATTTACGTCGACACACAGAATTCAGCGACGACGAGTTACAGGAATGGTACAAGGGATTTCTAAAGGACTGCCCTAGTGGACATTTATCTGTAGAGGAATTTAAGAAAATTTACGGAAACTTTTTCCCTTACGGGGATGCATCCAAATTTGCTGAACATGTGTTTCGTACTTTTGATACAAACGGGGACGGGACTATCGACTTTAGAGAGTTCATTTGTGCTTTAAGTGTAACGTCACGAGGCAAACTAGAGCAAAAACTCGAGTGGGCCTTCAGTATGTACGATTTGGATGGTAACGGATACATATCTCGACAAGAAATGCTGGAAATAGTTACGGTAAGTTTTCAAGTCCTTATAATTATTCATAACGATCTTCTTATAATTTGGTTATCTTGGAAATGTTTTCCATCGATCCTCGCTAGTCAATTTTGGACAGTACAAACTGGTATTCCATCCTATTTAGTTATGTTGTGCATGCTAAATAATACTTGATTGAGTGACTGGGCGACATTATGGCTGGGCTATGCTGATCAGTGTCCAGGATAATAGGGACTAAAAAATTGTTGAAAACAACATTAAATCCTTCTCGCCTGCTCACCCTATAGTGAAGGCAATGAACCACACTCCAGAGCATAATCAGGGCTTTAGATGACCATACTTTCAGGGGTTATTCTTGACAAAAGTTTTTCATCTACTCAATTTCTGAATACAATAAAACTCAATTTTTGCGCGCTAAATAATGCCTAAAACTCAATTTTTCCCGATTTTCATCGAATGAAGTATGAAAACTCAATTTTTCCCAATTTTCATCGAATGAAGTGCGAAAACTCAATTTTTAGTGCCTTTTCATCTTAGAAATAGGAATAGCATGCAAAAAAAAATACATGCAATACCCAAAAAAAAAGAGATTGTGTACGGGCGTTTCAGAGGTATATTTCTTCCAGTGTAAATCTAAATGATGAAAAATTCTTCTGTGCTTGAAAACAGCTGATGCATACACAGGTTTGCAGTATGCATCTCAAATGTCAGTTGTATGGCCAACATTTTGGTTGGCTTTCAGAAAAATGAAAATAAAATGCGCCCTCCATCACGTTTTTTTTCACCCCCTCTACAACATTGTGTTGTTGTTGTTGCGCAGCAATACCGAACCGACGTGTTGTGAAACTCAAAGTTCTTGTCTCGCATTTTCGATTACATAATCTATTACAAAATCTATTCATGGAGACACTTTACATTTCTTGACATCTGGCAGCTCTACTTTCACTTTCAGCGACGTGCAAATGCCTGCGTCTGACTCTCCCCATTTACTGGAGTTTATTATTGATCATCGACGAGGAGTCAACTGTATGAATGTCTCCATGCATAGATCTTTATTCAGTTCTTTATTTTTCTAAGTTCAGTTTTTCAGCATTTTAACTGTTACGCTGCGGCGAGTCGTTCAAACGGCTGTCGTCTTTCTATACGAAAAATGCGACGAGCCGCGAGTACAGCGATGTACCATTCTGAAATCGTTTTTTCAAATTTACCAAGCATGAAACTCGATAAAAACCATACATATATTGTTAGCTAAGCCTGATTTGATTTCTTGAATGTAAACTTGATATTCTGTCTCAGAATAACGAAGTCGGGAGGAAGAAATAAAAAAAAACACCAACGGAGATTTCCATAAAACGTTGTCGAGAAGCCGCCCAGAAAATATAAAATACTCACAGAAAACCCCTTCAAAATATATGCTTCTTTGGTATAGTTGAAGTACAGAAGCTCAGTTTATATTTCCAAAGTGCGGGTTTCGATTAAATCCGCTAAACAAACTTTATTTTCAAATTTCTTTCGAGCTTCTGCGCCACGTAATTTCGTTGCGATGAGATAAAAATGGCGCTTCCCTCAGATCAGCTTGACACAGTTGAAGGGCTATGGCCAATGATGTAGGTCACGTTACCCCGCTTGTCCAATCAAGGTAACCGATACAGAATCGGCTGTTACCGTTACTAGAGAAACGGGAAAACACCCCTTGCAGTTTTTCGATGTTATCGTCTGTTTGATTGGCCATCGGTCGAAATCACGCATTCAATCAGAAACTACAAGGAATTCCCTTTCCAATGAAACGTCATACGCCCGCATGCAAAGTGGAACAAAACGTAGGCTGTGCGTATAACAACAACAACGCACACATCGCTCTTCCACCACGTGAGTGCAGTCTTTTCTTTCTTCTCGCGAGCTGTATTATCTTTGCATTTCGTTACAGAAACTCAATTTTATTGAAGGAAACTCAATTTTTTCGCGCGCCTACGGCGCGCGAATGTCCGAAAAATAAAATACTCAATTTGTTCATGGAAAACTCAATTTCCAAAAAAACGTCAAAACTCAATTCTTATTTGTTTTTCATCGGGGTTACCCCGATGAAAAACTGTCAAGAAAAACCCCT
>JAVTVY010052819.1:0-26629 GCA_036873755.1 Hanleya hanleyi | reverse complement strand
TAGGCCAGTTTCAGATGCATCGCACTGCAACGTCGCGTGTTGGGTACCATCAAAATACTTCAGCACTGGAGCTTTTGTCACTGCTGACTGTATTTCTCCGAAGGCGCGATCATGTTCAGGGGTCCAGATAAACTCTGCGTCTTTCTTAGTCAGTTGTCGCAATGGCTCACAAATGTCCGTTAGGCCTTGCAGAAACTTGGAGAGGTAAGTCACCAGGCCGATGACACGCTGAATTCCTGGAACATCTGTAGGTTTTGGCATGTTGAGAATGGCATCCACTTTCTTGGGATCCACTTCCAATCCATCGGATGTCAGGACGTGTCCTATGAATGGAACTTGCTGTTTTCTCAGCTCCAGCTTATCGATATTCAGCTTTATATCCTTTTCGCGGCAGCGTTGAAGGAGTTTGAGCAATCGCGCATCATGATTTGCGATGGCCTCTTCTAGTGTGTCTCCCTCACCAGCCGTCAGTATATCATCTGCCACGAGAAAGGTACCAGGTAAGTTCTGGAGAGCCTCATCAAGACGACGCTGGAATAATTCCGGAGCTGGCGAGACACCAAATGGTAATCTGGTCCATCTGAACCGGCCAAAAACTGAACCGAAGGTTGTAAGTTTACTGGATTCTTCGTCCAAGGCAACATGCCAGAAACCGTTCCTGACATCAAGTTTAGAAAAAACCTTCGCTTTGGAGAGCTCAGGTAGTAAGTCATCAATCACCGGGAGAGGATAATTGCTCCTTTTGAGTGCCTTGTTCAGCGGCTTTGGATCGAGACAAACGCGCAGTTTTCCATTAGGTTTCTTGGCGAGCACAAGACTGTTGACCCAGTCAGTTGGCGTGTCAACAGGCTTGATGATGTTGAGCTTTTCCAGTCGAGAAAGTTCCGCCTTCAGCTGACTTTTCAAGGCCACGGGTACACGACGGATATGCTGCTTTACGGGCGAAATGGTTGGGTCAATGTCCAGATGTTGTTCTCCCTCGAATAAGCCAACCTCACCTTCGAAAACATCGCCGAATGAAGCAAGTATCTGCTCCTTAGTCAGTCCATTAGCAGCAGGTAGTGTAACAATTGGCTTTTCGATTTCACTTTCACTATGTCCCGGCTCCCTTTCTGAAGATTTCGAGAGAGACATAATGTTCTCATGCAGGACTTGAAGTAGTTGCATTTGCTGAGCGGCTCTAGCACCTAGAAGTGGAATAGTGTTTTGTTCCACTACTACAAATTCTACACGGTACTTCCTGGAGTTCCGTGGGTTTCTCACTTTCAGCTTTGCTTTACCAGCTGTCTCCATTTTTGATTGGTTGTACATCGATAGCTTAACAGTCGATTTCTCCAAGACAGTGTTATGAGGAAGATCAGATTTTGAGATGACGTTGCACGTTGCGCCAGAATCAATTTGAAATTTTCTGGGCGAGTCTCCAATCAGAAGTGTTGCAAATATTTTATTTGCCGCTGGTTCCATACAGTTAACAGCTTCGACCACGAGTATATCTTCAGAAGAAGAATCGCTGTCCATGTCGCCCTGCTGGGTCCAATGAACCTTATGCTTCCAGTTGGTCGACTTTGGCTTCATCTTAGAGTTAGACTTCCATTGCGAGGCGAAATGTGACTGGTTAGACTTGCATTGCGAGGCAAAATGCGACTCTTTACCACATTTGCTACAGCTCTTGCCATACGCGGGGCACTTTCCTCGTTTTGGCTCGTGTTTGTATCCACAGTATTTACAGTCATACTGGAGAGTTGGAGGCTTCTTCTTCCGATAAGACATTTCCTTTTTGTCTGATTTGACAGCATGCACCTCCTCCTTACACGCCATGGATTTCAACTGAGCACTTGTTGCTTCTGCAGATCTGCATACATCGATGCATTTGTTTAAGGTAAGTTTTCGCTCTTGGAGAAGTTTCTTACGGACGGTGTTGTCCTTTATCCCGCATACGATTCTGTCTCGAATCAACTCACCCTGCAATTCCCTGAACTCACAGGTTTGAGACAGCGTTCTCAGTTGCGACGCATACGTTTCGATGCCTTCTGATTCCAGCTGATCCCTCCGATTAAAAACATAGCGTTCATATATCACGTTGGTCTCCCCTAGACAATGTCGTTCCATGAGCTCAAGAACTATATTCATTTTGTCCTTGTCACCCTCATTCACAAACGGAAGTCCATTATACATGTCAAGTCCCTCTGGGCCAATACTTGTGATAAATGTAGCTATCCGATATTTGTCATCCTGATCCTGGAGACCAGTGACAATCTCGAACGAGTCCCATATCTGCTTCCATTTTTTCCAATTTGCTGCAGTATTCACTTTTGCTTGTAGCTTGGGTGGTAGGGGAACACTACTACGTAACCCTATGTGTGCTCTGACTGACGCCGACACTTCCCCTTCATCACCAGACATTTTGTAGGAATTATGACAAATAATGTAGCACTATGTCAAGAATGTACACTTTCCAGGCCTTATCTGTGAAGAATGTACACTTTCCAGGCCTTTCCACACGATCAAGAGTTTTCTGAATGTCCGTTCTCGGCTTCCATAGTTTTTCCAGAAAATCTGTCACAGTTCACTTTTTTGTCGAGGTTTTATTTTTTGACAGAAAAAATCACTTTATTTATAGTGACTAATGTTATTTCAGTTACTTGGTAGTGAATACTCAAACAATGGAGAGTCAAGGTGGAATATTGTTTCAACCCGCCTCGATTATCTAGCACGTGGTGATCAAGTGTCAATATGGTCCCGTTTCCGCCAGCTTAATACAATGAGCGCATCGTTCTGGCCCACCGTAGTTTTCGATTCTTTTCGTGCGGAGTTTCACTTCTCTCAGCGCACGCAAAAATCTGTTCATAGAAGCACTGACAGTTCAGAATTCGAATGTGTAGTCTATTGGGAAGAGATCTTGGGAGGTATAGAGTATTACAGCAACTTACTGGACTGGTTCCGTGTTCCAAATGTAGACACCATACCCGTACATGTTGACTGTTGTAGCGGTACAACGAAGCTGACGCATAATGTCCCAGTTTCCGAAATCAAGTCGCTTCAGGAAGCTCAGGAGATATCAAATGCAGACTTGAAGAGTTCGTATTCACTCTGACACCATGTTTCAATAGTTGTTTGTCATGCTAAGACAAGAACACAACAAATAAAGTCAAGCAGTTTCTAGATGAACTCAACTATATTTCACATCAACTCCGGCGCGCACGCCTGATGCGCAGGTACACAGATTCAGTGGTAGAACGTGATGCACCACATCCACGTTGCCTATATCGTAACACCCCTAGCATTCTCCGCGCAGTGTGTCTTCACTAAGCCATGTAGCGTCTGACGGAGATATAAAGTGCGAGATTATCCGAACTGCTTTGTATCGTAACAACTTGAATTAACCAGAATTAATGTTCGGGAAGTTAGCTTCCAGTTCACGGTTCACAGTTCACTATTCGGTTGTTAAGCTGGATGACCAATATTGCAGATAATTGGACTGGTCCTATGGGAAACATTAAAAGGATTATAAAACAGTGGAGTAGGAGAGACTTATCTATCATAGGAAAGATTCATATTGTAAACACATTTTTACTGTCACAATTCACACATCTTATGAACTCTATATTACCATTCCAGACAAAGTCCTGATGGAAATTAATCAAACATTTTATAGATTCAACTGGAAGAGAAAATTTAATAACAAAAAGGCTCTAAACCATACCAGCCCAGTTACTTATTCAGATGCCAGTTCACTATTCGCCCCCTAGCGGTGGATCGTGGAACTAACGGTACCATCATGTAGGTATTGTCACGTAGTACATGTGTACCAGGTTTGGTGACTAAACCACTTGCAAGCTTATAATACTTTGAATCGTGAACTGTGAACCGTGAACTGGCATCTACCCGAATCGTGAACTGTGAACCGTGAACTGGCAGCTAACTTAACGAACATCCAGAATTAACCAACTACAGTGCATTTGGGGGATTCGGCAGACAAAAGAAAACAATTTGTTTGAATCATTAAATAACCGTTCAACTCTTTACAACAACGTTCTGCAATGCTGTTTTTTTTCGGAATCAATTGCTCACTCATTCACATGAGAAAAATTAAATATCTTAGTATTTATTCTGTTGATAAGGACTGTTTGGCTGGTAAGATTAAGGTTTTGTGAAATGAAGTTTTGGTACAGGGCTATATGTGAAGTGAATGAGCACAGGGTCGATCGACATGGCATAATGGTTTGGGAGTTGGTGAGATAGCGATTTGTTCCTTCATACGAGAAGAGTTCCACTGTTTTCACTGTCTCAAAACTTGAGTTTTACCTTATGATATGCGTCTAGAACGATCATCTCTGCTATTTTCAGGTTATTTAACTGAAGATGCAGGTTACAAATGTAATATACCGGTGTGTGTCCGCACTGCTGTTGCTTGCTGCCACGATTGAAGGTAAGTAAACAAAAATCCCAATCTGATTAAAACTCAGATTTAACAACCGCTCCTCTGTCGGACATGTCGCTAATTAAGATCTGGGACAGTCTGTATCTTAAATCTATCGCGCATGTCAGACTGGCTACCGATCACAGTCCAACTTCAACAGGCGAATAAGTGCCTATATTCAATGGCGGCGAAGTTCAAGGGCGAGATCGAAAATTATGGTCTGCCATAAATTTGACGTGCCCGCATTAAAGCAGGAGCAACTGCAGATGCTTTCTTGCATGCTACGTAAAAGACACTGTATAGTCGTTCTTCCTACCGGCTACGGGAAATCTTTTCCAGGCGGCTGACGAAGTTCTTGCTCTCGACTCCAGTCCATGAGCGATCACCGAAGATTATTATTTGCTTCCCTTTGCTCTCTTCAATGACAGACCAGGTGAAAAGATCAAGGGATATTTCTTGCACTGCTGGATATATAGGTACGGTTATTTTGTTTCATAAAATCAGTTCATAACTGCATCGCAACAACAACGTTAATTTTGGAGTATAAGCCGACACGCTATACTATGAGGCGTCTCATTGGGCGACTATTTGACCCGGTAAACAAACGTTCGGAGGTCTTCTGACGGATTTGTTATAGGGACTGTCCCAGATCTTAATTAGCGACATGTCAGATAGAGGAGCGGTTATTAAGTCTGAGTTTAAATCAGATTGACAAAAATCCTTGACGAAGATATACGGCACACAATATTACGAGACATATCAAACATATATGGAAGTCAGTTGGGACCAAATCAAGTGAACAGAGAAACCCGTCTTGTGTTGAGACAAACACAAGCTCGTGTTCTGGATTTATGTTAAATTACACGTACCACAAGAGCCGCATGTTTGTGTCGGATTACATTTGTACCACAGGAGCGGTACATTTGTGTTGGATTATCACATTAGCGGCATTATTGTGTTGAATTACCACAAGAGCGGGATTGTTGCGTTGAATTACCACATGAGCGGCATTATTGTGTTGAATTACCACAAGAGCGGGATTGTTGCGTTGAATTACCATATGAGCGGCATTATTGTGTTGAATTACCACAAGAGCGGCATTTTTTATTGAATTACCACAAGATCATCATTTTCACGTAAATCATGTTCGGGATGCAAGCTATCACTCGTCCGGCAATAATATTTGTTCAAATAGCATGAAACTAGACAAATTACTGAGCTGTACTCTTCATAAATATATTTAATGCACAAGCTTGCGGCTCTCATGTCGGAGCCTTTATCAAGTGATCTGTTGAATTTCATAAAATTGCCAGTAAATATACAGTTTGTCCAATTGTTATATAGAGATATACATAATAGTATGCACGAGAGTCGATAGCTTTGCATTATATATGTTCACGTGGAGTACAGCTCAAAAGTTGGTATCTTTCTATGATCAACGAATCCACGTACTTGTCTCTGGATACAAACAGTCGAAATAAATATATTCAGTCACTAAACATGGCAGTGTGACTAACGTCACAGGACCTACGAAGTAGGGAAGGAATTTGGACTCCCGACGCGAACTGAACTGTTGGACCCCCACCACAGCCCAAGTCAGAATCACCAGTGATTTTCATCAAAAATCATCAGAAATTTTCATCAAAAGTAGTTCAGCTCAGAACGTGCTGGCAACAGTCCCCTAATGCACCTTCATGCCAAAAATCAAGGTTCTTATGTCAACGGTTCTCCTTATTTTGCCGACGAGGGTAGGCATTAGGAATCCGACGCGAACTGAACTCTTAGAAATACCCTTCGCCCCAAGTTGAAATCCTGCCTATATTAAGATGGGTACAGCCCAGGTCAGAATCACCAGTGATTTTCATCAAAAGTCACCAGAAATTTTTATCAAAAGTAGGTCAGCTCAGAACTTGCTGGTAACCGTCCCCTAATGCACCTTCATGCCAAAAATCAAGGTTCCAATGTCAACGGTTCTCCTTATTTTGCCGACGAAAGGATTCGGATGGACTGACTCACTGACTCATTACCGGACAATTTGCAAATGAGAACCTACTTCGTAGGAACAACACGTCCAGATCCTGGACAGCTGTGATTATAGGTTGCACTCATCCATCATATTGACGGGTAGGGGTATTAATTACAATTGACGTATAAGACATGGCAGTGTGACTAACGTCACAGGACCTACGAAGTACAGTAGGCATTAGGACTCGAACGCGAACTGAACTCTTGGAAATCCCCACCCCCAGTTGAAATCCTGCCTATATTAAGATGGGCACCGCCCAAGTCAGAATCGCCAGTGATTTTCATCAAAAATCACCAGAAATTTTCATCAAAAGTAGGTCAGCTCAGAACTTGTTGGTAACAGTCTCCTAATGCGCCTTCATTCCAAAATAAATAACGATCGCCGATTTAATTTTACAATTTTTTAATTAAAGGAAACAGATTGAATAATATAGGTTCAGTAGATTTCAAGCTTTACGTGTGAAAATACATTTACATCTCTTTAATGGTTTTCAGTGCCCTTGTACAGGATCAAAACAACTTTTTGAATCACATTATTTTCCCAACAATACAACAAATTTTTATATATAGTACTATAGTAGAAAGGTAGCATTTATGTAGTTTACGGTAATTCAACTCAAGACCAACACCTTTTATGCACAAGATTCTATGTCATTCTCCTGAGCATAACCGGTACAAAGACGAATAAATAGCGTCTCTACATCACGTTGTAATCTAGATATATGAGACAACACATTTTGGGCATCGGCAATCTGATGAATGTACTATTCCGGTTTTCTTGTTATTCTATGGCGGTTGTTCGCTGATTTTCTTCATTGATAAACGTTAAACCACCTCAGCTTCGTTATGGAAACAGCGCTGATTGTTTGAGGGTATATGCAGTACTTAAGATTAACCTCAGGGCCATGTGCCATACAGTGGGACAGGGTATTTTTAGCTGTGGATAATTTGACCTGAATTTGAAGGCTCAAGCCTTGTGTGGCCAATGTGAAATAGGATACACGTTAAAGGCTACAGTTTACATACACAATGTATATCTATAACAATATACTGAAGTGTTAATTATCAATCTAATTTTAATCAGAATTATTTCAGATCAGAACTTGCTGGTAACAATGCCCTAATGCACGTTCATGCCAAAAATCAAGGTTCTAATGTCAATGGTTCTCCTTATTTTGCCGACGAAAGGATTCGGATGGACTGACTGACTCACTCATTACCGGACAATTTGCGATCTGTAGCTTACTTCGTAGGAATAACAGAAACACAAATGTAAATTAACACCATGAAATGTTTAGATGGGTAATGGCCCCAGAACAGGTGCGGTAGAAGTGCCAAAAATAAATATTACATACACAAGAAATTGTTTAGTTGACATGAAGTACAATATTATATTTTATACTCAGATACATATAAGTTTCAAGGCATGCAGTCTCATCATTCTCGAATAACAGGTCCGTGAAATAGTGCATTCGTGCAAAATCGCCAATTTTGGACGAATACACCTCATATTTCTTTCTATAAACATATGAAGATAACCGATAACCAGAACCAGCTTGATACAGCATACTCCCTGTTCCAATACGTAGTCGCAGACCGAATATGGTTCTGGTTATCGTTTATCTTCATGTGTTTACAGAGAACAATAGGAATTGTTTCACCTCAGACTCAACTATTTTGCACAAATGCACTTCTTTACGGCCCCGTTACTCGAGAATCATGGAATACAATATACATGTAATATTGTACTCTATGCTAATTGAACAATATATTGTAGTGAAGTATTTTATTTTGGTACTTCTGCACTGCACCTGACCTGGGGCCATTTATCCATCTAAAGATACTAGATCCTTTCTTGATTGCAGCCCTAAACTACCATTGAAATCTTATATCTTAGATTCTCTCATTCATACGAAACTACTTGATACATAAAAAACATCTGGATCAAAATATCTGATTTTTTTTTGGATATGCTCTGCTTTCACAACGTACTCCAAAATAAGACTTTTATTTAAGTTTATTTCCATCAACTTTTTGCGTCTGAAAGATAACGAACCCCCTTAATTAAATTCCTCGTAGTAGTCATGGCCGGCGTTCATGTCTGGTCTTGCTCGATCGGATCACGGAAAGAAGTAATTTGTTCGACATCACGATCTTTCCAATATGACGAGAAATAAATCTCACGTAACTTGAGTTGACGAAAAGGTCAACAGCAAGAATGCCAGAAAGCTTTGGCTATTTAGTCGCTGGTATTTGATTTTTTTTTTTGCTTGCCGATTTCACACTTGGCTACGGGCTACATGTATTCCATGCCTTCTGGCACTGGCTGATCTCCCCCGGCAAACCCAACACACGAGTACACTAGTGTTCGCGGATTATGAGAGACACTGAAATCGCCCTTTGAATTATTATTATTATTATGAGAGTGATACATGTAGAAGAAAGGTCAGTTCTAATGAAAGAATAAACAACGAGGACAAGGTAATTGAATCTAAAAGTGCCAGTTCTGGTCAGAGACCTAGAAAATGACCTGAACGATGCCAGCACTGGCGACGAATAAGTTTTAGATTACACCAGCCCTCCCAAAATTAATATTACCTGTTCTATTGTGCTCTGTTCAACGTACATAATGGTTTGGTGTCAACTGGCGGAATGGGGACAGGTGGGGGTGAAGGGTGTGTAGGGGGGGAGGGGGGGATGCGGGTCATTTCCATCACCTCTCAGTAGTTGAAACTGTCCACACTATATATACTTTGTCAAGCGCTACCAGAAGATATAAACACAATATGATTAGCTACCTTGATGACGTCATATTTGCAGAGGATATTTTTTTCATCCAAATATTTTTTTATCAAATAATTTCCTCAAAAATAACCCCTTTGGACAAATAAATTATTTGTGCACCGGGAAATGTAAGTAAAAATCGGAAAGGGGATATTTGAATTTTGAATTTGCCCATGATCTTTTCTAGAATCACGTAAATAATCATAAAACAATATTATGAATCTTAACGTTAACCTTGGGTTAAGCTCTATCAGAAAGGGCAAAAAAAAAAAAAAAAAAAAAAAAAATAATAATAAAATAAAATCCAAATGGCCGACGTTAGTGATGACATCATTTTCAAAACAGGCATTTTTTGTCGATTTTTCGGTGATACGAATGATACATCAGGTAAAAATAGTCTGATGTGAAATAAAATAGTTTTTGCCCACATTTCCTCGCAGATGATTTGAAGAAAAATAACGAAAACATCACTTTTCTGGTACCCCACATTGTCGCCATTTTGAATTTATTCAAGATCCTCTGCTCGAGTGGTGGGGGTTCATGCAAATATGCACAATTGACCCTAGTATGATAGGCACGGAGTGTCAGCTGTCAAGGTTGTGTCGTTCCAGAGATAGAATAAAAAGTTTGGTAAGGGGGGACCATAATGCCTCCCCCCCCCCTCCAGTCCTGGTAGGATTAATTCTTTGTTTTTTCATTCGAAAGTTTGCTTCTAATCATATTGTACATGCAAAAGAAACTACATACATACGACCCTGTTATTCCTACGAAGTAGGCTCTGATTTGCAAATTGTCCGGTAATGAGTGAGTCAGTCAGTTCATCCGAATCATTTCTCCGGCAAAATAAGGAGAACCGTTGACATTAGAACCTTGATTTTTGGCATGAACGTGCATTAGGGTACTATTACCAGCAAGTTCTGAGCTGACCTACTTTTGATGAAACTTTGACCTACTTAGGTGACCTATAAACCTAGAAATAGGCAAAAACATGTCCTAATGCCCCTAAGACCATGCGCTTAATTAGGTCAATGTCAGTGTAACCTGACCTAATTGGGTCAAGGTCAATGTGACCTACTTTCTGACCCAATTTCTGGCCTAATTAGGTCACATAGAAACCTCGAAATTGGCAAAAACATTTCTCAATGCCTCCTGCGACCATGGAAATGGGTCTTAGGTCAAGGTACACACTTAAATCATATCAAACCCTACTTCGAAGGTCCTGTGACGTTAGTCACATTGTTCATGTGCATGGTATCATCAGAAGCAAGTCTACATACTTACATTAGAGTACCTTGACTGCTTATAACACATCATGTGACGTAGTCGAGCAGTAAAACTGGTCAATCTCAGTAAACTCTGATATAATATCACGGAACATTTTATCTGAATTCAGCCGTATATAAATCTCATGGGAATTTGAAACTATATTTGTTAGCCATTCAGGTGGCTGTCTTTCAAAATCACGCCCACAGTAATTACACACGGTAGCACGTGGTCTAATATATTAGAATTATCCTGAAACAGTATCCAAATATGGCATCATTTCCAGACAGCGTGCGTGAAAAACCGTAAAGATCAAAGAGTTTACTCCCGCCGAACAGTCCGGCTTTGTTAGGGGATAGACAATATCAAAAGATTGTGCCGTCCGTGAACTAAACGTCAATCATTGTCAGACAGAAAAGGCAGAAATTGTCGTGATTGGCTTATTATGAGATCTCGCAGAATATCGGCAAACATTTTGTATGAAGTTTTCATAGCGTTACGTCTAGATGGTATTCCCCTGATTTACCATCTTGGTTTACCTAGATTGTAAAACTGGTATATGTCATGTTCGCGTAGATTCAAAGTTTTGCATCACGGGAGATGTGCTGATGTTGGAATTTAAAAACTCAGCCTATGAAACATGCATAATGGGTCACACACATCATCCACCATATGACGCCTTTGTTTTTCATCTGGCGTGTGTAGGGACTGTAGGAGAGTCTAGTGTAGGCTGTTCGAAGAGTGACAGTGCTAACGAGTGCCAGCGCTAGCTAACGAGTGCCAGCGCTAGCTAACGAGTGCCAGCGCGAGCTAATCTAATCTAATTGATACACATTTCTCGTTCATTTGCTTCTTGTGTCATCATCAAGTTTTCGTTCAAATAAATTTGATCGACCTCATTATGGCCTATTTTGGCGGGAAATGCACTTCCTGTGATTGCATGGTTAGAATGTTTACCGTAGGGACTAGCAATGCCAATGCCAATGTAAATTGTAGTAAATCACTCCCGGTACTTTACATTTTTCGTCTCGTGA
This sequence comes from Hanleya hanleyi, assembly GCA_036873755.1. NCBI lineage: Eukaryota > Metazoa > Mollusca > Polyplacophora > Lepidopleurida > Hanleyidae > Hanleya > Hanleya hanleyi. The sequence goes on along the minus strand of JAVTVY010052819.1, from coordinate 15,103 downwards.
TGCTATATATTAGAAAGTCTCTCTAACTTTTATCATGGATATTGTTGTTGCTGTTCTAAACTTCCACTTTTACTTCGAATGAGGGCCAAGATATCTTGGTAAAATTCTACTCCCTACTAAGGCTAGGGTGAAAAGTTCACTCAAGTAAGAGTGGAAATTCATCTCGCTCAAGTTAAGTGAAATTCACTAAATTTTGAGTGAATTTCATTCAAGTTTTGAGATAACAACTCACTCAAGTTGAGTGATGTTGATTTCATTCATGTTGAACTCACTCAACTTGAGCAGAAGTTACTCAACTTGAGTGGAATTTTTCACAGAAGTGCTTGAGTGGGATGAATTTTCACTCTTACTTGAATAAGACTTCACCCATCCTTTTTGAGAGACTGCCAACTGTTTGCTTCTTTTCGCTTTTAGCCAGCCGGAAGATATTCTGTTATTACAGCAGTTCGGCCCAGTATAGGACAGGTGCCGGGAAGTTCCTACCAGAGAACATTGATGCTGCTCTCTGCACCCATGTCATCTTTGCCTTCGTGGACGTGGTGGACGGATACAAACTAAAGGAAACCAACTGGAATGACCTGGGAGCGACAGGTGGGTAGCCCTTCTAGGCCCTCGTGTATTGCCGGATTTGTTTTTTCGGAATTTCCGAGCGGAAATCTACGAAGAGAACCGATTTACTCAACCTATATCACCGGATGTGGTACGCCAGTTGACCTTCCCGCAGAGCATGCTCCGTTTCACAGGCTCACTTCATTTTTTGTCCATGTCCCCAATAGAGGAAGTCAATCTTTACGACGTGGCTATGACGTAAACGGACCGCATAACTTCTTTAGTTTTGCACATGAGCGAACTACTTTTCATCTGCTCGTCCCATATAAACTTGAGTGGAACATTAAATCAAACTCTCCCCCCCCTCTTATCAAACGTCATCAATACAATGGTATTTGATTTCACACTTTTACAGAGGCATTTGACCTTTTTATTGCGATGTTCATTGTTTTTAAACTTGCCGTTGGCTGTTCTTGTAGTAACGAGGTGAACATTTTATTCATAATTAATCATGAATTTGTTTAATGTCTGCAACATCCTTAAAATATTTTGTGGTGATATTAGGTCCAATTCGTGCTTTCTAATTGGGTATAATCTGCGGAACATTTCTGGTAATCTCGTCAGGCTGTCCGGCGATCTCTGCGCAGTCATATATGTCAGAATATCCCTGCTCGAAGAATGCCAAAAGACGTTTTCGCGGCCGAGATGGCTGACGTATCATGGCAAAGACATGTCGTGTGAACGAAGGGGTCGTAGCTTTGTATGGAATTTGTCCCAGATCAATCACGACTTCGCGGGAATATGCAACTGAATATATCCCTCGGACATGGGGCTTCGTAATACCGTGTTGTGGCGACGTCAATGGAACTATACTCTCAACGATTCAGGCATTTCTCCTGCAATTCAGGCCAAATCTCAATTTTCAGGGATTTTAGCATGAAATCCAGGACAGATTCCATTAATTCAATGGTGATATATTGATGTGGCCGAAATTCAGGAAATTGTCAAGAATTTAAGGCTGAATTCCTGGAAATTGAGTTGTGGATGTACGGCCTGAATCTCAGGAGAAATCCCTGAATCATTTTGAGATTGTACACCTGTACCCTGCTCAATAGTCTAGAAACGAGTTCTTCCTGTTTTTATACAAACATTTCCCCTGCAATGGGCGGTTTGATTGATTTGAGATAAATTAGACATCGTGGTTGAGAATTTCATAATTGCGGATCCGCTTGATCAGGAATTTTTTTATTTTTTATTTGGAGAATATTAATATTTATAGGCCTACGTCCGAGCGTATCGTCTGTTCATTTCGTGGATTTCTGCACGAAAAGTTCTGAACACTCATAATTAGCGAATCCATCACCGTATAAAAGAAATCATTTTTTAGTCTCTTCGAACCGTCTTTGTATTGTTCTCATTAGGTCGTCGCGAATAAATGGCGCTGCGTGACATATAAGTAATTCGCGTCTTTTCACCAGACGCCAAACTACTACCGGCGCACTGGGACAAAAATCTCTCCACATACTTCACCAGCTAGAAGTTAATGCTGTTGAGTACACATCTGAAACTTTGATACGCGCTGAAAGGAATAACTCCACGACTTTCACTGGCTTTTTTTATGGCGGTAGAATGCATGGTATCCGTTTTGACAGATCTTGGTTCGTTCTCTTGCTACATCAATCTCTATCAGACATTCATTGTGTTCTGCTTCTTGCCTCTCAATTTAGCGATATTAGGGAGACGGTATAACCCAAGGTTTTCTGTCGTCCCAGTAGAAATAATATGAACGATCAGTCACAATTCGCCCATATATCTTTCCACGGCATATAGTTCTATGATAACTTTTAAAAATCTACCCTCAAACCAAGTGCAATATATTTAATAACTGTTTGGTGTATTTCAAGATAAATCCTGCAGAAAATGACGAGACCCCTACAGGGTAAATGGAGCGCAGCCTCCTGGGAGAGGATGTCGATTCATATCAAAGATAAAAACCGTTCTCTTGAAAGATGATAATGCATATATCTTAAAGGACCCATATAACATAATTATGTAAGAATGTTGTCTGCTGTTTGACGCAAATTATACCACAAAAGAGTGCCAGCCATACTTATACAATAGGCGATTGAGAGCTTTTCGCTAGCCATCGGGAAACACTGAGCATTTATTCAGGAAGGAAGCGGCATGTTGATTGGTTGATTTAATGGTACACCATCTCGAATTGCCGTAAAACGCTGTAATGTGTTGTCGCAAATAGAATTCATGCGGACATTTCTGAAAATAAGTGCGTCCTACTGGTATAAAGATAATACGAAGCTGCGCATCTGAAAACCCCTCGGCTCTGGGCGCCAGCCATTCATAATGTATTCAATTTGAAGCAAGACTTCAGGAACACCAAGCAGTCAAGTGACAAATATACAGATTATGAAAAATTTTGCCATTAGAAATGGCCTCGAACATTTCCGTCCAATCAGAGAAACCGGTATTCATTACATAATTCTGTTGATGCATCGATGATGTATACCCAAATTTTACATGAAGCATTTGAAAATTATCAGAGATAGAGATCATTAATGATTTCGCATAAATTAAAGATGGCCGCCCATCTTTCCCACCACTCAGAGAAACTGATGTGGTTATTCATTGCAAGTCTCTTGATACATGGATGCTGTATACCAAGTTTCATATAGAACACTGAAATGGTATCAAAGATATACATCATTAAAGATTTTGCATAAATTAAAGATGGCCACCAAGGTTTCCGCCCAATCAGAAATGCCAGAACTGTCTATTGATACATCGATGATGTATACCAAATTTTACATCGAGCACTCGAACGGTATCAGAGATAGAGATCATTAATGATTTCGCATAAATTAAAGATGGCCGCCCATCCTTCCCGCCACTCAGAGGAACTGATGTGGTTATTCATTGCAAGTCTCTTGATACATCGATGCTGTATACCAAGTTTCATATAGAACACTGAAATGGTATCAAAGATATACATCATTAAAGGTTTTACATAAATTAAAGATGGCCACCAAGGTTTCCGCCCAATCAGAAATGCCAGAACTGTCATTTATCGTAAGTCTATTGATGCATCGATGATATATACCAAATTTTACATCGAGCACTCGAACGGTATCAGAGATAGAGATCATTCATGATTTTGCATAAATTAAAGATGGCCGCCCATCCTTCCGGCCACTCAGAGGAACTGATGTGGTTATACATTGCAGGTCTCTTGATACATCGATGCTGTATACCAAGTTTCGTATAGAACACTTGAATGGTATCAGAGATATATATCATTAAAGATTTTGCATAAATTAAAGATGGCCGCTAAGGTTTTCACCGAATCAGGGAAACTGGTTTGGTCATTCCTTTGAAGTTTCTTGATGCATCGATGATCTATACCAAGTTTCACACTGAACAGAGAAATGGTACCTAAGATACACAAGATTAATGATTTCGCATAAATTAAATATGGCCGCCAAAGTTTCCAACCAATCAGGTCCAGATTCAATAGGGTTCTGGGTCATGAGCATATGGATGTGCAGTGCAAGTTTGGTGTTCCTAGGGTAAGTCGTTCTGAAGATATCTTGGTAACAAGCAAGCTGTGATGGTTTCGCATAAATTAAATATGGCCGCCAAAGTTTCCAACCAATCAGGTCCAGATTCAATAGGGTTCTGGGTCATGAGCATATGGATGTGCAGTGCAAGTTTGGGGTGCCTAGGGTAAGTCGTTCTAAAGATATCTTGGTAACAAGAAAGCTGTGATGGTTTCGCATAAATTAAAGATGGCCGCCAAAGTTTCCAACCAATCAGGTCCAGATTCAATAGGGTTCTGGGTCACGAGCATACGGGTGTGCACTGCAAGTTTGGTGTGCCTAGGGTAAGTCGTTCTAAAGATATCTTGGTAACGAGAAAGGTGTGACGGACAGACGGACGGACGGACAGACGGACAGACGGACAGACGTACATGACGACGACAATACCCTTCGGCCAAATTTTGGCCGAGGGGTAAAAACGAAACTTCGCGGAAATAATATCATTGGCCGATCAAGTTATCTTGTAACACCAGATTTGGTTATCCTTAGTGAAACGTATGCCAACTTTCCATGTAAAATGCTATAAGCGGCAAGAGCCGAAATCAAAATGGCGTCATTCGACTGCTTAATATGGTTTTCACTGTATGTTAATATATATGTTTTATATCAATATCCATGATGTATACACTCTCAAAAATATTCAGGGAATAATCCTGAATAGATCAGGCTGCACATCCACAACTCAATTTCAGGGATTTTACCTGAAATCCAGGGTTAATTTCCTGAATTTCAGAAAAAAGATCTCCGAATGAGAGGATTTTCCCTGAAATTCAGGCTAATTTTTAAGTAGTAAGTTCCCGACCCTATTCAGTTCCGTAAAATCCCCTAAAATTCAGATAATTTTATGGATGATATACCTGAATTTCAGGAAATTATCCCTGGATTTCAGGTAAAATCCCTGAAATTGAGTTGTGGATGTGCAGCCTGATCTATTCGGGATTATTTCCTGAATATTTCTGAGAGTGTATATTGACAGACTTTTCATGGATCTTCATCATGTATACACAGTGAACACTAAAAGTGTATAACATTTAAAGGATCTAACCGGTAGCTCTGCACATTCATGAAATGAAAATAACACACGCATCAGCGAAATGTGGGCCTAAAGTTAATTATATCAAATGTTTTCTTCTGTAATTTACAAAGGTCTCTATGCCAGAACACTAGCATTAAAGAAGAAGAACCCCAAGTTAAAAGTCTTACTGGCCGTGGGAGGTTGGTTTGTAGGGTCAGAACCGTTTGTGGCCATGATCTCCCATCCATGGAACAGACGAGCGTGGGTTGGTAATGTCGTAAAATTCTTGCGACTTCATGAATTTGACGGCCTGGATATGGACTGGGAATTCCCCGGCGTTAGGGGAAGCCCCCCGTCGGATAAATATACATTCACAACTTTGATGCAAGTAAGTTTAACCCTATCTGACCTGGGCTTTTTGGGACGTATCCTGGCCTTGGTGGGGCGCCCCCTAATTATTTTTCTTACCCTTTGAGCTAGGGGACTGACAATTACCACACTATACCCTTGGGTCAAGATCTACCAGAAAATGTAAAAAAACTCCAAGATGGCCGCTATCATGACGTCACAGTGACGTCATTTTCAAAAACGGCATTTTTTGGTCGATTTTTCGGTCGGATTTTTCGATTTTTTTATTTATGCAATTACTCGGCAAACACTGCATTATAAATTAGTAAATATTAATGTGATGTGAAATAAAATAGTTTTTTGCCCACTTTTCATCGCGGAAAAGCAGAAAGTTTGAAGAAATATGACAAAAACATCACTTTTCTGGTAACCCAGGTGGCCGCCATCTTGAATTTACCCATGATCCTCCGCTCGGGGGGTTGTGCAAATAGGCCAAAATGACCCCAATATGATAAACTATAAAGTCAAGGAGTTTCAGCTCTCTATTGTTTGTCGTTCCGGAGATAGCGCAAAAAGTTTGGTAAGACTTTTGCCACAGTCCTGGCAGGTCTTGCCCTGTTGATTGATACATACTTGTAACTGCATAATTGAATTGATGTTGTTATGTAATATCCGCCTGCTTTCTCTGTTACATTAAGTAAGTGATTTTCTTAAAATAACAAATTGAATAGTGAAAATACAACAGATTCTATTCGCTACTGGGTGATTTGAGAGGCCGTTTAAAGGGGACCTCAGACGATTTTCGCGGGGTCAGATATTTATTTTAGTGTACAATAATTATAACCTCTTAAGCATCGGCATATATTTCCTCCTGCATAATTTGTAAAATTTGCCTAATAAATCTTCACATCTTCCATCTTCATATAAATAACATTTCCGAGCAATTCTTCTAGAAACAAATATTCACAAATGAATTGTAGTCATTATATACGAATTGAAAAAATGCATTTAATATATAGAATAGAATATTTTGGGATTCGAACCAGCAGATCATCATCATACCGTTTTCGTCAGATCATCGAAGTTAAGCAACGTTAAGCTCGGTCAATACTTGGATGGGTGACCGGGTGCTGGCTGGGCTGATCAGTGTACAGGGTAATAGGAACTGTGAGCACTCTCGCGTTCTGGCACATGAGGGCACCGTCGTGATATGACTGAAACAAGGTTGAAAACGACGTTAAACACTACTACTCACTCACTCGATCGACCGTCTCTCTGCAAACCACCCCCACCATCCCCACTCCTCCATCCAGTTTTTTCAGTGATTCAAACTTAGATTTTGAGACATGAACTGGATTCGAACCAGCAGACCATCAAGATAGGTGGAGCTGTGGGCTCAATCACTCAATATTTGCACAGGCCTATACATCATGCGGAAAATTTCTACGGAAAATATCAGATTATCAGCATATAATGTTGGACCACTAATCACTACGAAAAATAACAAACAAGTAACTACTGCACTACACGTTGCACATTGGAAAGGGGGGTGGGGTTAACTACTTCATGGTTCAAATCTACATGTATCTCAGTATCTCCCGGCTTTTGTCGACATGTCATCTTCTTCCTTGGTTTAGCAGTCTCGGGTCAATTGTGTTCGGGCTCTCCCATTGGCTAATATTCAGCTCACACATGCATTCTCTTATACTGGGCTATTTTCACATATTTCCATGTTTTACTTGCGAGACTATAACTCCCGTCCATAATAACAGTATTAAAGAGGTTGTTTGTGTAACTGATTGCGATCGATGTTGAAAAAGTTTCCATAACTTGACAATAACAAATCACAGCAGGCTAAAACTTCACACCCATAAAATTCTGGCTGAGTGAGTGCTGCATTTGGTGACCAAATCTGGTGAATATTTAAATAATAATTTGCTTCGCATGGGAGTCTGACTAACGTCACAGGACCTACCAAGTAGGGTTTGATATGATTTAAGTGTGTACCTTGACCTAAGACAAGGGCGTAGACAAGTTGTCAGGTTTGGGGGGTTGGGGGCGGGGGGGGGGGGGGCTTGAGAGGGGGAGAGTCTGAGGGGGGGGGGGGGTATCCCCCCTCGCAGGTTAAGATTTTTTTTTGAAACTTGATGGTAAATTGGCACTCTCTGTGAGCATCTGAGTAGTATAACATTGTAACAACTGAACTTTGATTTATCCCAAAATGTCTCATAACAATGACGATCACTGCAATGATATACAAGCTGAAGTGATCATTCAGTCTCAGGTTTGCACTATAATTCAAGTTAATCCTTAGACAATACTATCCTGCCCCGATAGCAATGCGTGTTTCGTCTCGGACGTTTTCGACGATATTTCTGGGACAATTTATCCGACAACATTGAAACTTGTGAAGTAGATAAAAAAATACTAAATTTATTCCAAAGTATCAGGAAAATCCTTCCAGTAGTTCTCAATAAATCGCGAAAACAAAAATTAGATGGGAGATTTGTGAGATATTTTTGACGTCATGACGTCAAGCTCGCATGTTTTAACAATGGCAGATCAAAGTTATCGTGGCCCCAAAATAACCTGGTAGGTATCGGTGACTTTGGTCAGTTCTCAACAAATTTTAATGAAAGACAGAAATACAATTAGGGGTTTTTAGTTTATACACTGTGTGATGTTTCAATGTTGTACGATAAATTTTCTCCGAAATATCACCAAAAACGTCTGGGATTTATTACCTGGGAAATACAGTAGGTTTATTTCTAGGGGTTCTTTATGAAATGTAGTTGAGAGTTTGTATATCTCTTGTTTGTGAATAAAGAAGTACTGAACAAATGACTGGGATCTCAATTGAAAAACAAAATAAGTTTATAGTGAAAAAGTTAAGAAAAACTCTGCTCATCGAAAGTTTTGATGTTTTTCGTCCAAATAGGCGGTATTTGATTGGATTTGGAGCACACTATTCCATTCTCAGAGGCGATCGCACAAGATTGGAGCCCGAAATCGTCAATCTGTGGCTTTGGTCACTGATCAATTGCAATCTTATTTTAGGCCTGATGGTATGCACTGGCGGTGATAAGTTTACTTCTCCTGTAATAATTGAATAATATACGTGATCTTATATGCAATGTTAGGTTTCTTTTTCTTTCCTTTTTTCGTTTGTTTGGTTTTGTTTGTTTTGTTCTTTTTTTTTCGGCCGGCCGTCACACTAGCGGACCCTTCAGATAAAACGACCGAGTAACAGACGTAAGATGTGGGAGAACTCTACAAAACAGGGGAGTTAACTCTCAGGGGTAACCTGAGCTAACTGTCGGGGCCCATAGAAAGCCAGCTGAGTTTGTTTGGGAAATATTCCGAATAGTTATCTCGGTCTCATACACACGATTCTGGAATTCATATTCAAGAGAAGATATAGTACATAAAAACATGACTAAAACAACAATAACAACAACGTCAATGTTTTTACGTGAAACTGGATACTTGCTTTTTTCCCCCAGGAAATTCAAGATGCGTTTAAACGGGATTCCTGGAAATCTGGGAAGGAGAAAATGATCCTAACACTTGCCACCGCTGCCGGCACATATTACATCAGTAAAGCCTACGAGCCAGAGAAAATTATACAGTAAAAGCCATTGACCACGATTGAATTAATTTATCTTTATTTTTTTTTATATTTGGAATATTTAAGAGGCATCGAGATAATATCTGTTTTATTTAAATATTCACCTGATTTGAATATTCGCATTAGGTTGCTGCGATATTGAATGTCGAATGTCGATATTGAATATTGAATGTCGGATCTGACGCCTGCTATAATTGTATTTGAGATTCAAGAGCAAAGGACCTGGTACCATTAGATGGGTAATTGGCCCCAGGTCAGGTGCAATACAGAAGTACCAAAATAAATACTTCCACAACAAGAAATTGTTCAATTGGCATGAAGTACAATATTATATTGTATAGGTACGGCTTATAGCGTTGGACACACCGGTTCTCATCAGATCACCGAAGTTAAGCAACGTTAAGCTCGGTCAATACTTGGATTGGTGACCGGGTGCTGTACTGGCTGGGCTGATCAGTGTCCAGGGTAATATGAACTGTGAGCACTCTCGTGTTCTGGCACATGTAGGCACCGTCGTGATATGACTGAAACAAGGTTGAAAACGACGTTAAACCCTTCTACTCACTCACTCACTCACTCTTGTATACTTAGAATAATTTCAAGGCACTGAGTCTCATGATTCTCGAGTAACAGGGCCGTGAAGTAGTGCATTCGTGCTAAATAGTTGATTCTGAGGTGAAAACAATTCCTATTGTTCTCTGTAAACACATGAAGATAAACGATAACCAGAACCAGATTTGGTCTACGACTACGTATTGGAAGAGTGAGTATGCTGTCAAGCTGGTTTTGGTTATCGTTTATCTTCATATGTTTATAGAAAGAAATATGAGGTGTTTTCACCTCAAAATTGGCGATTTTGCACGAAAGCACTACTTCACGGCTCTGTTATTCAAGAATGATGCGATTCAGTGCCTTGAAACTTTTCCGAGTGTACAATATTAGAATATAATATAATATTGTACTTCATGCCAACTGAACAATTTCTTGTATATTTTAATTTGGCACTTCTATCGCACCTATTCTGGGGCAATTTACCCATCTAAACATACGTGGTCCTTTAGGTCAAGTATGAGGGATGTTCACCGCAAGATAATTGGACGGTTTGTCAGTGGTGGTGGGTGAGGGCGGTGGTGTTAGGACTACCTCAACTGTACCCAGAGGACGTTGCACGTTTTAGCGAGCTTTTGGTCCCCATGAGGTGAGGTGAGGTTGAATTGCCAATAATGAAATATTACTTACGGGTCATATTTGTTGATTGGCATGAAACACAGCATTGTGTTTGTATACCCAGAATAATAACTATGCATTGAATATCATGATTCTCGAACAGCAGGGTCGGAAGCGTATTTGTCCAAACTTGCTCCTTTTGAGGTGAAAACACCTTATATTTCTCTCTGTCAACAGATGAAGGTCTACGAGGACCACAACGAGATTTATGCACTATACTCTGTAACTCAATAGATGGCAGTCTTCGTCCCTGTCGATCTTAATATGATCACAGAGAACAATATGAAGTGTTTTCATATCAAAATCAGCGATCTGTCACAAATATACTGCTACCCGGCCCTGCTATCCAAGAATCATCAGACTTAATGCATTGCAATTATTCTGAGCGTACAATAAAATGCTGTAGTTTACGCCAATCGAATACTTTCTTCCATAAGTAATATTCGTTTTTGGCACACAATCCGCACGTCATGCATGGGGCCCAAGATATCGCCAAACCGCGCTGCGTCCTTTACGTCCGTCATTACCTGTTTGATTATCTCCTGTATAGTTTCCGTTAAAACTTTAGGGTTGTGAATCTCATCATGCAATATACATCTTCATTATACCGACTCAATTTATACCTTCCCACTTGGGAACGTAGAAATTGGCTCGGTGTAATTAAGATGGCAATATAGGGAAACATTCATCTGTAAAGCGAAACTAGAGTACCTAATGCTAATTATCATTCGTATTCGATGATTTGATGTGGAAGTTTCAGTCATGCAGAGTTATAACACCATTGTCACATTTTCCTCTGTTTCCTAGCACCGTGGATTATATGCTACTTATGACGTACAACTATCACGGCCAATGGGAAAATACCACCGGACATCACGCTGGAATTTACCCAAACAAAGCCGACCGATCGACGAAGGAAAGGCAACTCTGCGTGGTGAGACTTTTTTCGTTATTTGGAGGGGGCGCCAGCAGTCGTTATCATAAAATAAAATCCTCACACAGCACACCCTGGCAGCACACGGTTGCCTCACTTGGAATACAAAATCATGTGATTGTTAAGGTTGTAGGCAAATTTATGGAAGCCGGATGCGGCCATTTCGTGTTTTCGCATTTTTGCATTGAAAACGCGAAAACCCGACGCAAAAACGCGAAAACACGAAACCGTAAAAAGGCGTAATGCGTTTCGCGTTTTCGCATCACTATTATCGATGCGAAAATGCGAAAACACGAGATGACCGCATCCGGCTTCCATACAAATTCCAGCACAACTTGACTCCCCTGACTTGAAGGAGTATCTGCGCCAACCCATGCCATTCAAATCTTTAGCGAAAAGTTCACTCCAGTAAAAGCGAAAAGTTGGCGCAATGTTACAGGCACAGATTTCTAGGATCTCTATTTTTTCTGGATGGCGCGCAGTGTAATCTACGAGAACAATGCCTATATTAACCACCAAGACATTCCACGAGGATATTATGAATCAGAACAGCTATGTACAGTTAATAAATCCCTACAGCTTCATGCTTAATTATATATAGACTCTAATTCCTACTTCCAACTAAAAAGTGGTCTTAAGTTTGTCATCGCAAAAGTAACAGCTCTGATAGGCTGTTCCATTAAGTGATCATAACCAGCGAATTTGGAGAGGAATGACATGGCGCTTAGGATAATAGATTTGAATAGAATTTCCCGTCAAATAGAACACGGTAGAATACAGATCGGTGACAACTTGTAAAATCGGATGTGAAGCATTATATAAAAAAGATATTTTCTGTTTCTCAATGTCTTTTCGGACGGGAGAAAATCATGTAGGGGCATTGTTCGCAGAAATGAATGGTCAGGAAATTGAAAATATTCTCAGAAACCAACATGTTTTGATTATTCTACTTTGGTATAGGGTCGATAAGTATGTACTCATCTCGCATTTATTCTTTCGACTTGCACACCACAGAAAGCTAAGGAATACTGGGGGAAAAGGCAATTTAAACTGAACTGATTACCGTAGCTGTTCGTATTTTGACGACATTTTTTAAGCTGGCAAGGGGGGCTGGTCATTTTCTGAGGTATAATTTGTTTATGGGGGAAAAGCACGAATTTGAAATATTCATGGCTCCAGTAATTTGCTTGCAAAAATGTTGCGAATTGATCAAGGACGGAATGAAGCTCCAAGGAACATAGGGGGTGTCAGAGCGATTGTCAAGACAGTACAGAAAAATTGATAATCAAGCTAAATTTCGTGCGCAACCGCATGGCATTTAACCAGCATTTATCTGAATATTTTCGATAAATTTCTTGATCACCAAGTGATAACTGTAACAAAAATCAAAATATGTCTGTTTCCGGAAACAGGCTAGGAAAAATCTGAGTAGGTGGGGCCAAAAATTTGTTTTGTTTGGGAAGTAAATTTCATTGTGATGTCCAGTGCCCCTGTCACATGTGCAATGTTGCTCAAGTTTAGTCATGATTATCCCTGTATTCGGCACAGTAAAATTTCTTTAGGCAGGGAAACGTGCCCAAATTAGCGAAAATATTCAAATTCCACGAATTCTGGCAAAAAAGGTAGGCTTTTGAATCAAATATCAGACTTAATGATTGAGGAATCAACATAACTGAACATTGATTATCAATGGAAAAAAATATTTAAAAAATAATTTATTTTATTTATTTATTTATTTTTTTAGCACAACGTTTAATCCCTCTGATTTGAGCTGTGACCTTTGCACACGCGATTTGTCGAAGAACGTAAAATTTGACATCACAATTTGATAAATAAGTTTGCTTGAATCTTCGGGGTTTATTTCAACGCATTATTTCAACGTATTCATAATAAAACAAAATCGGCAAACTGAGATTTTCTAGCAGAGAAATGATATAGATTTTGACTGTCAGTTGCCGACTTCGTTCAAGGAAAAATATCAGTTCACTTTCCCGTGTCCGCCGACGCACTTCGGCATCTTTCTTCCGAAGTTGACGGAGAATATATTTAAAATTGCCATAGTAAATCAGGTCAACTAAACGTCGTTTAGTTTTCCATTCCCTGATCTGGAAGTGTGCTTTATTCACCTGTTTATTCGAGCCCGTTTATTCCTCATCGCCATGCGGGTATGGTAGCACTCCATTTCCAGCTAACACCCTGCTACTACAGTCTGTCCTGAGTGGGGGCGAACCCACGATCCTCGTGCCGACAGGCGAACCTCTCTAACCCACTCGGCCACCGAATCACTCTACAAGAGACTGTTTAAAATCTAGTCATTCTTCGCGTATGTACGGAGCCGTAAAAGGGACATGGGAATAATTTTTTTCAACCCCTGAAATTTTTTTTCTTCTTCTTATTAAGTCGTTATAACGACTTAAAAAAAAAAAAAAAAAAAAATGAGGGCTGAAATGTTTTTTTCTTCTTATTAAGTCGTTATAACGACTTAATAAAAAAAAAAAAAAAAATAGGGCCTTTTTTTTATTATGTCGTTATAACGACTTAATTGACCAATGAAATTGCAGCATTAAGTCGTTATAACGACTTATTAAATCGTTATAACGACTTAATTGACCAATGAAATTCCGTCTTACTTCTGCAGCTTTTATTTTGTTAACTGACACCTCCCCGGTGAAACAGCGTTTAGATAGGCACTATCAAGGGCAGATCTACGGGGGGTGGGGTCAGGGGTCCCCCCCCCAATTAGACCTGTAAAAAAATGAGAGAGAGATCAGCGAACCCTGGAATTTCACGTAGAAATAATATCTTGAAATTATATCTAAAATAAACGAATGTGGATTATGTAATCAGAGTATCTATTGATATATTATACAGACATCTATTTATGTGGTTTGTGAGCGTACTATATTTCGATGTTGAATATGAAAACATTATGGCTACGAGCGCTCCACGTGTGAAGTGTTAGTCCTGATTTGTATGTGTTTTACCAGAATGTCAAATGGGGGCATAAGGTCTGATACTTTTCAATATCGATGCGTGCTTATGCGAAACAAAAGTGAAAGTTAATCTACATACATTATGTTCGATTTATTTTGTTTTGGTGCATTTTGACGGTATATTTTCTGTTTGTTTTGAATGAACATTAAACCGTTGCTCGATCTGGAGCTCAGTTCCCACTCTCATGTTTTTGATTGCATGGGTCTCTCCATTTTTCATAACTGGATGTAAAACTCCATAAGTTCAGTCTTGTTCAATCTATGAACGGCTCTCCCAGAAAGTGTCGAATTTACGCATGCAAACGCTGTGTTGTGGTGCATTATGATAGTAGGATTACGGCATTTGTATCACATCACAGTGTTTTGCCTCTCAACCCATCCCACCCCTCTCCCCCAGCTCCGCCGTGCCTGAATAGGTGTTAGTAAAATCCGTCTGCATTTCACATTTTTTCGCTTGGCTGTTTAGGAGTGGACTACAGCTATACCTATACAATTATCAGCATGTCTGACCCATTTTTAATTCTTTGAAGTGAGCCGCCATACCGCTCGAGCCAACGCTACAAGCTCCTCAATTATCTGTAATGGTTGGTGGCGAGCAAAACAATTTTGGCGATATTATCGGACCAACACAGAGAATCCATGTGAATTGGCAGGTTTGGGCATAGAGTCATAGGGTTGCCTTTTAGTCGGCAGACGCCGTCAACTTTTCCCACCTCTATAGCCTACATATCTCTCCACTTTATCCAAAGTTTATTACTTCAATGGCATTATCAGACTTCATACTGCATATCTAAACGC